>CAIGQZ010034880.1:8750141-8773009 GCA_903798205.1 Danio tinwini
GGCATGTGATGTGCTGTTTGAATTTAGGCAGCTCATGTGTGAGTTTTACCTGATTAAAGTCACAGAGAATGATAAAAGCAGAGTCTGAGTGTCATTGTTCAGTCTCTGTGATCAGATCAGCTGTTGTAAAACAGTACTCACGTGTGCTTGCGGTGGAATGTAAACACCAATAAGAATGAACGAGGAAAACTCCCGCGGTGCATAAAACGGCTTACAGTTAATGAAAAGCGCTTCCACATCAGGACAGCACATCTTTTTTAATACAGTTACATCTGTACACCACCTCCTGTTGATGTAAAAGCATGTCCCACCACCGCGTGTTTTGCCCGTTGACTCCGTATCGCGATCTGCTCTGTACAGCTGAAAGTCCAGTAAGTGTAATGCGCTGTCCGGAATGGCTTCGTTCAGCCAGGTTTCTGTGAAACACAGCGCAGCAGAGTTGTTAAAGTTCTTGTTTTTGCATGAGAGCAGAAGTAGTTCGTCCATTTTGTTAGGAAGCGAGCGGAGATTCGCTAGATGGATGCTAGGCAGTGCCGTTCTGAAGCCGCAGCATATATATATATGAGCAATTCCAGCATTATGGATGTGACATTTGCAGTAAAATCTTAAAACATAAATTCACATAGAAAGTATATTGTAACATTATATTGAAATATCTGATTATATTTTCCAAAACAACTCGCCACACAGAGTTATGGTAGCAGAAAAATATCAATCTGTAAACATTTTTTATATTTTAAATATGGAAAATAAACATGCATTATGGATGTGACCAAAAAAGTTAGCGAGTTTACAGTATACAACATACTTTGTAAAAATTCTGTAAATTAAACTGCACAACCCAAAAAAATAATGCTAATCAAAAGGATAAGTGTTGATTCTCTATAGAACAAAAATTGACTTTATTTTATTTGACATTTTTGCATTTATGAGGAAGTCTCTGTTATGGATGTCACATTTCTGCGTTATGGATTTGACAGATGTGAAATTGCCACTTGTAGGATTTTGGTAAATCAAATATTATTGTTTGAAAACATTAACAGATACATTTTTGAGTATTTTTTTAAAGCACTGTAAAATACTTGCTTGCACAAAAAAATGCAGAAACTGTTTCACTATTTTAGCGAAAAATAAAAAATTTTCATGGCAAGGTTGACATTTGCATAGAATTGCTCATATATATATATATATATGAGCTGCACAATTAATCGAAAAAAGATTGCGATCTCGATTCGACCCCCTAGACGATCTTAATCTAGCATTTTTACAATTCTGCCAATCATATTTTCAAGTTCAGGAGAGAAGCAAAGGTGGCCGCACAAGTGTTCTCATAGTTTTACATACGTTGCTCAGTGACATGGACACCTCCAAATGATGTTGAAAGGGTCACATACTGTATTTATAAGTTATAGTTTACCCAAAAATGTCATTTTTGTCTTCATGTAATGATGTATTTGCGGCCACAAAATCACACGTGACGTGAGCTGCTGATCGTGAGCTGTTTCTACAGAGATCATCGTAGATCATTTAAGTGAGGTACAAAGAACGGACCCCTGGTCAATTTGCATATTTTTTTTAGAGCTGCCTATTAAGGCACATTATAATTTAAACAAAAGCAAGAATAATTTAATCTGGTATTCCAGCACACATTTTGAACAGTTCTCTAGCACAATAGGCCAGGGGTTTTCAACCTTTAGGACACTACTAATCGTGCCGATGCACATTTTATCATGGAAGCATAGCTCGGTGGATAGTAGTACATTTCTTTTGAAGCGCAGAGAGCGCTCTCGTGTGAAAATCGCAAATATGCCACAGAGAAGAGACACAAGAAATCACACAGAGTATTTAACTGCTTTTTTTATTCATCTGCTAAACACACAACTATACATAATTCCAGAAACTTGACTGCAGTTATGGGTTGGGTTAGGAGTAAAAACATGTTACTGATTTATTTATTTTCTACATGCTTTTAGATTATTAGTAACCGAGGCATAGTTCACTGAGATGTCACGCACACAGCTGTCAAATCATAGAACAATTTTCTTCGATTGCAGAATCTTTGCATAGCTTGTCACTGAACTAGGGCTCTTTGTATTAAACACTTCTCCATCTGAAAGCAGGTGCTGAGGATTTACTTCTGATTACAGCTGACTTTTCTGACAAAATGAGCACGAATATTGCCTTCGAATGATCATGCAACCCTATCCAGCTTACCTGATTCAGTCAAATCTTTCAGTCGGAATTATAAAAAGGTACATGAGCAATTCCAGCATTATGGATGTGACATGTGCAGTAAAAACCTAAAGCCTAAATTCACAGAGAAAGTATATGTTAATATTATATTGAAACATCTGTTTATTTTTCCAAAACCTTAAATTATGAGATCAGAAAAATATTAACCTGTAAGCATTTTTTAGATTTTAAATGAGGAAAATAAACATGCATTATGGATGTGACCAAAAAACTATGCAGTATACAGTTAACATATTCTGTAGAAATTCTGTGAATTAAACTGCACAAACTAAACGAAACAATGCTAATCAAAAGGTTGTTAGGTTTGTTAGGTTCCTGGTTGGAAACCCTATGCAATAAGATGCTTTATTTTCCAGTAGGGGGCAGCAACGTTTTTAACGTTAAAACAATGAATTAAATTCAAAAAGGAAACATACTTTTAGATTGAATTTTACATAATATGTTAGTAAAGGGGGCGGTGCGGTAAGGCCCAATCCCAATTCTATTTTTTTTTTACCTCTAACCCTTCCCCTACCCATTCCCCTTGGCCCTTGAAAACAATTGTAAAAGGGAAGAGCTTCAAAATTTACCCCTAAGAAATGGAACAGCACTACAACACCTACACACGTCATCATATGTCGTCACAAGCTCTTACTTCATATGAGACAGACAGTGGCGACTGCTGTAGTTATTCCAGTTGCAGTATTTTTTTGCTTTTTATCTTCTAGAAATCACAGAAGGCAGCGATATCATAACAATATAATGTGGCAATAAGCTCCTAACTATACTGTGGATTTACATCGTGGCCATATTCATCTATGTAAACACAAGAAAACAACAACTTTACACCAACCAGACACTGTAAAAAGTGAATTCCCAGCCACTACACTTTTCTGACTTTTCTATCTGGCCCTTCCCCTTAGCCCCACACCTTCAAGCTAAAGAGAATTGGGAAACCCCTACCCCTTCACGTGTACTCGCAAAACAATGTTTAGGGCTAAGGGATAGAATTGGGATTGGGCCTGTATGTGGCTGCACGGGGGAGGGACATGGCTGAGGATTGATAATGCATCAAACAGGGTTGCGATGGGAGAGCAAATAAAATAGTTATGTTTATGTGGAACGATTGCTTTTTTGTAATAGTATAAATTCATAGTATTTACATAGTATGAAAAAAAAAAAATATATATATATATATATATATATATATATATATTATAAAACTGCATACATTTTTAGGCATGGGCTGGTATAAGATTCTGATGGTATGAAAACCTTGGATAAAAATATCACGGTATGAAGGTATGTTGGTATGATTACTGCTCTCAAATATGTTCTTCTGGGTTAAAAAAACTACTTTTTTTTGTCCTATTGAGCACAATATATTATATTTTAAGAAACATTTAATTATTTTGAAACCGTAAACATGTCAGGCTTCTTTACAACTTGAAAAGGCATCTTTGGATATCTTTCTTCTTTGGATTCAAAGTATGCACGCCACTGCACTGTTCAGGTGCATAGCATATAGGATGCACATAGCAGCATAGGATGTTGGTTTAGAAGCGATTTGTTTCTCAAATGTTTACAGAATCATGTGCTGACCAGTAGCTGTTGATGTGGAGGGGCCTCTTCTGCTGGAGATACTGTTGCCCTAAAAAACTGAATTAAATAATTGTAAAAAACATGTAAAGTATAACAGAAAATTTGCAGTTTTAAAACCTTGAATTTTCCGAACTATGGTAAACCTTGAAAACGGTTATCGTCCCATGCCTAATCAGTTTCCAATATTCTTTAAAATCCCCTCTATCAATGCTGAATTAATAATGACTGTTGAGTTGACCGTGTGTTTTAATATATTATTTCAGTATTGTTTAGATTCTAATGAGTCATGAGACTGTAGCATTAAAAAAAAAAAACTTCAGATGCACCTGATTACTGTTACCATGATGAAGGCGGTTCTAGCCATGTCAATAAAGGCTTTTTATTATTTTTTTCTACATTTCTCGAGTGCCTTGGACTGATTTTTACTCTTTATTCTTCAAAATCTCTTTGAATTCAAAAGAAAGAAACTCGATAGATTTGATAACTCAATAAATAGTTTTAAAACAAATAGAGGGTGCGTAAAATGATAAACAATCCTTTTAAATTGGGCAATTGTTGAAAATAGAAAGCTGTACACTTACAAAAGATACTCTCACATTGCAAGCACCAAGCTGCTATATTGAGGTGTTCAATACCGTATGTGCTAAAAATGGACTATTACGAGAGTGCAAATTGATTAAAGCTATCTATACTGTGGGGAGAAGTGACGATTTTCTTCAATAACACAACACTTCACGCCTGAGTGAATGTACAATGACTGCGTTATTTTTTTTTCTAACCCAGATGGGTGCACAGTGAACAGGGTTATCTAAAGTATTGTTATCGTTTATTTGTGCAGACAGAGGGCGATTACCGCTTTAGCCACATCTCATTGTGTGCACTTAGTCTGAGGGCTGTTTGATTTGGTCAGAATTGGAGTTCAATTTACGCTTGTTGCCTCCTATTAGATTTCTGAGATTCCCGATTGTAATAAAATGTCTGTGTTTGGTATTCATTGATGTCAGACCTCAGGGGAAGGAAAGGCTGACGGTGCTGATAGACCTGTCCTGAGTTCCTGATCTTGCTCGCGAAAGGTTCGATCTGTTAAAGCCAGTAACTAGTTAATCAGCTGTGAAAAAAATCATTCTGTTTCTTTATAGCAGTGACCAGTAACAGTAAATCGAAAGAGGTAATTGGATGATTTCAGTTAAGTCACGTGTGCTAATATGACTTGAATTGAATTGAATTAAGTGATCGAAGATCAAACTCTGTAGCGTACTAGACTTCCAGTTATGTTTTTAAGAGCATCCCAAAAATGTAAGATTCATTAGAGATTTAATAGACCTCCAAAGGTAAAAAAATGTTTTTTTTTGGGATTCTGTAGTGATTAATCTGCTATTATGTGTGAGCTCTTTAGTCCCAGTAGTATTTCTAATGCTAAAAACTAATTCTATATCTATAAACATATAAATACATTTTTGTTGTACAGTGGTCCCTCGTAGGCATGTGCCGTTATAAAATTCTGACGGTATGATAACCTTGGACAAAAATTTCACGGTTTCACAGTATTACGGTATTGTGATTCAAATATGTTCTTTTTTAATGTCTGAGTAAAAAACTAAACTTTTTTTCCCTTTGAACACAATATATTTTATTTTAAGAAACATTTAAAATATATTGGAGCAGTAAACATTAATTATTGACGTCTGCCATCTTCATGTGTTTCAAACATTTCTTTAAATATATTTTTTGCTGGAGTTACTGCTGTTCAAAATTAAAAAAATCGCACACATACCATAGGAACGGTATTGCAAAAAATTTAGACTTTTTTAAAACCTTGACTTTTCCAAACCACGGTATACATTGAAAATGGTTATCGTCCCATGCCTAGTCCCTCGTTATTCAAGGGAGTTACGTTCTAAAAATAACCTGCAATAGGCGGAATCTGCATAATAACGTAGTCAGCTTAACTTTGTTTTTTATTATCCATGTTTTAAGGCTGTAAAAGCCCTCACTTCACACTATATACACTTTTCTCAGAGAGACATTGACATTTTCACACTTTTCTCTCTTGTTTAAACACTCTCAAAGTTCAAACTTTCATAGAAAAATAAGTCCTGTGTTAAAGAATGAAACCAAAGATCAAAACCAATTGATTTAAAAAAAATTTATTCCGTAATAATTTGCTTAGTGATATTCTGCGTGGCTTTAGATCATTGCGGTCAACCATGTCAGCATTGCTTTTAATTACTGAACATATACGTCCTGCGCTAAATAAAGATCATGTCACTGAAGCTGTATACATAGATTTTTAGAAAATCCTTTGATGCAGTTAATCATACTATTCTTTTAAACCAATTGATCTCTTTTAATCTCCTTTTCTGCAATTGATATGTTTTCATCATATTTATCCAATAGATTTCAGGTTGTTAAAATTGGTACAACAACATCACAGGCATTAGGTTGTTCTATGGGGGTTTCACAGGGAAGTATTTTGGGACCTTTACTTTTCCTGATGTATATCAATGACCTCCCTCAGGTAATTAAACATTCAGATTCTGTACTGTACGTGGATGACACTGTACTTTTTGTGTCTGGATCAAGTACAGATGCAATTAACAATAAATTAAATATAGATCTTCAGCATTTACATCAATGGCTGCAAGACAATCATTTGACTATTAACGTTAAGAAAACAGAATGTATGTACTTTTATTTACCTAGGTGAAAATTATCCATATCCTATCATTTTCTCAAATCAAAAACTTTCCATTGTATCCACATATCAGTATTTGGGAATCAGTCTGGACTCTCACCTCACTTATTGTGCCCATGTTCAAAATGTTTATAAAGAGCTGAAACAAAAGCTATTTGTTTATGGGAAAATTAGAACAAATTTGTCTTTTTCTGTTTCTGAAACTTATCTTCATGCCATAATCTTGTCTACCTTGTCTTACTGTTTGCCTGTTTGGACTCTCACAACAAATGATATCTTGGAGTCAATAGCTAGATTGTACAATAGGGCCTATAAGATCCACAATAGACTTTCTGGATGGACCCATCACTGTTTTGCTCTATTACTCTTTAATGCTTTATCATTTCAAAATTACATTATGAACACAGGGATTAAACTGTATTATCAAATTTTTAATAGTGCTACCTCAGCAGCCCTTTGTGCTTTGGTACCAAAACTTAACACAAGGAATGATCGTTCCACCAGATCTGTAACAAATGGATGTTTGCCGTTACTGGCTTTTAAAAACTGTTGGACAGAGATCTTTCTTTTATGTATTCACAAAAGCCTGGAATGAGATCCCACAACATCTAAAAACAATACCAACATTAAGACTTAAAAAAAAATCCCATGCTCATCATCTGATCATGCTCAACTATTGCTGTAACCACTGAGTTAGTAGCCTGCTTCCCTCTATTTTGTATGTTTAAATGTTTGTATTATTCTCATGTGTTGATGAATGAGATGACAACTGTGTCTGTATGTTTCTATATTCTGCAGAGCAGGAACCTGCTGAAAAACAGCATTCATGCTGAGTCAGGCCCGATTATCTTTTAATCTTTTCCTGTTCAAAAACAAATTATAAATAAATTATAAATAAATAAATAAAAATGGCGCCCTACATCCGCGTATCTTCTACCTTCCTTTAGCATGACAAGAAGTACAAATTTTTGTGCGATGGTTAGCATCTTTCTCTGCCTTTTTGGCTACTGCAGGTGCCTTTTGAAGGTGCAGAATGTTTTGTCGACATTGTGGGGAGAAAACTTGCCAACATGCGGTACAGCACTTCAGTCACACTGCTAGTAATTGTAGACTTACATACATTTGGCAAGCTGAATGCATTTTGTACTGTACAGGAGAGACTGCACAGAGGAGATTGATTGACAAAGGTCCACAGTCAATCAGAATGCTTTTCCTCTCCTCTTCTGGATACAGACACGGGCGCGTGTCTGCAGAGTCTTCTCCACCATGTCTATTATGGATCAGCTGTGATCGCCGCTGCAGTTTATCAGTGTCCCTCATCTGTGAAGAGCGCCAGCGCCAATCACTGCCCTTTCTGTTGAGCACGTGATCAAGAGGAGGCTCAGAGAGCGAGCAGGATATTTATATTTGTTTATTTTCTATAAATGCTTGTGTATTTATATACAGTTTATATATCTTACTGTTTGTATTAAATGACAAAATTGTATTACAAATAGTATATAAATATAAATATGTTTATACATTTTAATACAAGTATTGTTGTGCTGTAAAGAAAATATAAAACTGTGTATGGAAAGCATTGTCAATGCACCGAGATATCGAATTGAACCGAATTGATGGCATGATAATTGTAACTGAACCGAACCGTGAGACCAGTGTAGGTTCACACCTCTAAATAAAACATAGATGCAACAAAACCAATTACTCATAGGGAATGACAACAATGATAGTAATGTAATGATAATAATAATGACAGTAAAAATAACAACAACAACAATAATAATAATATTAAGAATGACACTAGTCATTTTAAATGAGTAGTTTGAACAAACATCAAACATCATTTTTTTTAGTGTAATGCACTAAAGGAGTATTTTAAAGAGTCTTCACATAGACCTTCTCAGTGGGGGTGAGGGATTGAGTACTTGTGACCAAAGATTGTCAAGTTCCCAAAAATGGCACCAATTAAATTTGTATTAAAATTGTATTGATAAACAAAATACAGTATATATTGAAGTTGGGCGGCACGGTGGCTCAGTTGTTAGCACTGTCACCTCACAGCTAGAAGGTTGCTGGTTCGAGTACAGGCTGAGACAGTTGGCATTTCTGTGTGAAGTTTGAAACTTCCTGTGTTAGCGTGTGTTTCCTTATGATGCTTTAGTTTCCCCCACAGTCTAAAGGTAAATTGAATAAGCTAAATTGGCTGTAGTGTATGAGTGTGTGTGTGTGAATGAGTGTGCATGGATGTTTCCATGTACTGAGTTGTGGCTGTAAGAGCAACCGCTGCGTTAAACATATGCTGGAATAGTTGGCGGTTCATTCCGTTGCGGCGACCTCTGAATCTCTGATCTCTGAAATAGAGACTAATTTGAAGGAAAATTTAAGTAAAAATGTACACAAGTAAAAATGGGATGCAGAACAGCTGTGGTGCAGCATGAGATGAGTAATTAATGGTTTTATTTGTCATTTCATAATTTAAGACGACTCTTTTCATGCATTACTAGAAAAATGCATCACACACACCAGCTCACACCTCAAATTTCCTCATCACTATGGGAACTGCATAAGCAATTGACAGGAGGTTTCCCAAGATTGGCTCATCCACTCTTGGCTCACAATTTGGTCATGTTTTTTTTAAATGCCCACACAAACCTTATGACATCCTTGAGTCACAGCAATTAGAAAACGGCTCATTATAATTATATCACCATTGTAATTTTGTATTTTGTTTCTTTATAGCTGCTTATATCTCCATGTTTGTTTTTTTCTGAATAACGGTAACATTTAGAGTTTTTAACAGTTTTAAAACATAGCTGTTCTCCAATATTCAGTATGCTAAGTTGTTAATGAGGAAAGTGCACTTAATTGTTGTTGTTTTTTTCAAAATTGTTTGACTGATGAATAGCAGAATTTGTAGCATTTAAAAATTGGTTATATTTTTTTAAAACCATTTTCTTGGCAATATTAATCGGTCAAAACACGTCCTGTCTGTTAGTGGTTAATGGTTTATAAATAAAAACATCCCTATAACACATTTAGCACTTGCTGTTCTTTCTGAACTTAGTTCTCTTTTTAAGGTTTAGATTCACAGTGATACTGCCATCCTTGTCTTCATTTTGTGTGGTTTTCTTACCTCCAGATTGGTCAGTTTAATATAGGTTGTCAAGTCGACTTAACCCCACACACCATGAACTGAAACTAACAGCTTCAGAAGTTTTTAAACCCGTTTGCAAATGATCAGGAGGTTAAAAGGGGCTTTTAAGGTGCTGTCACACAAAATGAACTGCAACGATTTCCACTTCTTGTCTGGTGTAGGGATGCAACGAATATAGATTTTGATTGTTCGATTATACTCTTAAGAAATAATCACAGTTTAACGGTTATCACGATTATTATGCATTCATTCATTTTAAAACACTACTAGTTTAGAAAATCACATGAAAATTCCTTATATTTTGAAAGGCACCTATGGTGAAAAATCTACTTTTCAAGCAGTTTGGACAGACATATGTGTAGGTATAGTGTATAGACCGTCATATTGAGGTGATATAAACACACCCAGTGCTTTTTTTCAATTTAACAACATAAAAACGGTGGACCAATTGGAGTGGTTTTCAGACCGACCGCAACTTGACGTAGAAGTGCGGTCCCCCCGCCCACCGAATTGATTGACAGCTGCGTATTAACATGTCTCCGTAGTAACGTGTATAATCATATCAACCAGACACAGGACCAAGACGTGCGTACACTAAGCAACCATAAATAAAAAGTCTGTTCAGTTTGCTAGGATCATCAATCATCATCAAATGTGATCAAGAGTGAGTTTTACAAGTTTAAAATGTTTTAAAACAGTGCATGTTTGTAATAAATTACAGCGATTTACTTCAAATTTACTTCATCAACATAGCGTGTCAGAACAATTATAAAAGACGACGCTTCAATCCTGGTTTTGTGGACGTTAAATCAGGTTTATTTTGTACGTTGACATAACAGATATCCATACAGCAGTGGAGATTAACCTGTATCCTGTCACATTTGCGTGCAAAAACAGTGCAAAGCTAAACACGCGATGTCTGTGTGTGTGCCTGTCAGCGCTGTGTGTGTGTGTGTGTGTGTGTGTGTGTATTTGTGTGTGTGCGTGAACTTTGTAACGACATTGTGTGACTCATCCTTGCAACTCCACAACATGCATCAAATACTCATTGGTAAAGTTCTTACTGTTGTTTTTCCTCACAAAAGTTACGTGAAATCTTATTCCTTCGTGTTTGTCTGTTGTCTGGCAGCCGAGGGAGCCGCTGCCAGGCACATGGAAACGGTGGGCGTGAAGGACTAGCCTTAAAGGCGTAGTGCACAAAAACCTTTAGCTAATGCTAAATGCTACAAAATTGAAACTTATGACAGGTATAATAAAAAATCTGATGGGTGTTTTGAGATTCAACTTTACAGACACATACTGGAGACACAAAAGACTTACATTAAATCTGGAAAAAGTGGTAACCTAGGTGCCCTTTAAATTGTTATTTATTGCTGCTCAGTAATCAATTAATACAGCACAAAATAATATTTAAAAAACAAACAGTTGTCCATTTCTCTTTTTGGACTTAAAAATAAATGATAGGTTTCTGCCATTTAAGCATAAGTAATAATTTTACACTGAAAATAAATTACAGAACAATGAATGAATAAAAAAAAGTATTTGTCTAATGTAAATATAAGCATCATATCTAAGCATCAGGTATTTCCCTTTTAAAGAGAACAAATGTGGTCAAAGGCTGCTGAACATCTCTCTGAAAGGCACTTTTGATCAACTATTATGAACTTGTTTGGTATTTTCATTTGTTTTTTTCTCTTTAGAGTAGAAATGTGTGTATTTCATACAAAGTATGAAGCTGACCGGTCAGTTCTTGTTACTCGCGGTGCATTCGCGACATTTTTTCAACTAGATGCGCCTAAAAAGCATGAGCGCGTAACTCCCAATGTGCTCGCAAGAAAAGAAATAATGAACTTGCGCACACAAAAGATGCAATGTACGAACTGCTCTTAGTTAATAGCCTCAGCCATACTTAATCCAGTGTGCGTGCGTATAAGCCTTGGTGTACAAGCTCGGAACTTCAAACTAGTGCATAGTTGGCAGAACTTTTAGTTGCAGCTGTTTTGGTCCGTGAAGAAACGCAGTGTTGAGAAGCCTTTATGATTAATTAACTGTGACAAATTAAAGCACGGTTAATAGTGAAGTTTGTTAACCGTTGCATCCCTAGTAGGGTGTGTGACCCACTTTAAATTGTCTCTCAATCAGGTACTGTAGATCATTGTTTTTGAACAAGGCAGATCTTATACAGGTCATTTCCACTAACATTAGCACTCTTCTTGGTAGGTGTTAGAGTTACATGATAAATCGGATGAGATTGTCATGTGCAATTGTCAGAAAAGCCAGTTCTTAATCAGCAGTAAATCTCCATATATAAAACCATATGTTGCTGTGGTCGTGTGTTTATTAATCCGGTTGAATCAATGGAAGTAGTTTAATCTTTAGTTTATTCTTCAACCACTATAAGGACTGGCTGACTAGAAGCTACAGTAACTGTCCATATGGTAAATTAGTAAAAAAAATGAATGAAACTTAAGCTGTTCATACAACAAAGTGTTAATCAATTGTTCCACCATTTTCACATTTGATACATAGTTCCTGTCATAAAAATCCATTCCTCTCAAGGTTGTGTATAATTGTGCTTCCAGCTCTTAGCTTTGCATCTGACCACACAGCATCTGGCACACTGACTCATTTATGACTGCATTAGTCTGCTGTGTGCTGTAATACATCCAATATGGTGTTTGTTTATGGCTGTAAATGCATGTTGAGCATTTATGAACCTGTGTTTTCTGCTTCCTCCACCATGTAGAAGACTATTCTTACCCTCTGGATGACCGCAGCTCATCCATCACGATGCCTTCTGCCCTGCCTCTGTCCATCTGCCCCATCTCCAGTGTGCCTCCACCCACCCAGTCAGTGCCCCACCTCCAGACGCCTCTTCCTGACACCGGGCGATCCCAGGTTCAGATTCGAGTGGGACGGGAATGTCCTCAGAGGGCCAAGCCGCCCAGTGGCTCTCGCTCTGGGGTGCGGGACTCTGCTGTTTGCCCCCACATTAAGGATGGCCAGCTGGGATCAGGCCATGGCAGTGGTGCTGCCAAGCAGTCGAAGATCAGCCGTCGCCGGGCAACAAACGGCTGGCTGCCTGTTGGTGTGGCAACAGAAAAGGAAGTGTTCATCGTGGTACGTACTCCAGCCGCCCCGTCCTGACACATGACTGGCATAGTGGAAGTTTCTTAAAAAGACATTTAGGTGGCAGAAACATGAAGTAGAGCAGCAGTTCATTGAAAGAGTTTGTTTATTCATAGCAAATGGCAAAATGATGCCCCAGGCCGTTTCCTTAGAACAGCTGTTGCAAAATGTCAGTGGTAAACATTCATTGGAAAGGACATTATTATTAAATTCCAGTGAGGTGCTTTGAAATAAATATTTCCTTAGCGTATTTTAAATAGCTGGTGGGTAAACCACAGACAATAAGAAAAACATTTAAAAACATTTGATTCAGGCTGATTTTTTTCCATTTTAGTGTTTTTTATTAACTGAAACATCTGTATTTAAAGAGAGTTTATTCAATCTTTATAGCAAATCTGTTTAGTCAAACACACCGCTGAGTCATGCAATTATTACTGTAAGTCTTTGAAAGTTATTTCGGTTGCACTTTATTTTAAAGTCTGTGTACTTTCAATGTACTTGCCTAAGACAGTACTGTGTATATAAGGTAACCATATACAGTGCTCAGCATATGTAAGTACACCCCTTACAGATCTATTTTTTTAAGTCATATTTTTAAAAGGAAGCTATACAGTATTATATTTGTACATATAGATTAGATTAGTCAGTACTGAAGCCAAATCTGGAGCTTATCTAACAAAATAACTTATGATAACAATCCAAAAACTAGTACACCCAAATTTATATGTTATAGAAAAATATTAAATACAAATTTAACAAAGAGGAAAAATCAAGAAAAGCAAAAAAAAAGGAGAAAAATTTTGTTGAAATTTTGTAGATTGTCTTTTTTTTTTTGTGCAATATTTTGCTTGAATTTAATTATATTATCTTTAAATTTCTAAATATGTTTGGGGACTAAAATATTATTTTAATAAATATGTGTTTAATAAATCTGCAACAAAATGCATTGCCTGAAATGGATAAAAAAACAGTAATTTTTCTAAATGCAGTGTACTCAATTATGCTGAGCACTGTAGGTTAAGGTTAGGTTCAGGGGTAGTTTATAGATAGTACCTACACTCAAAAAACTATTTTTGCTGCTTATTCAAATTGCCTATTTAAAATGAGCTTAAACAACACAATACTCGAGAGTTGTTTTTTTTGGGAACAATCCATGTAGTTGTTAATAGTTAACTTAATCAATTTGTGTTGGGACAACATGAATAAATAGTGTGGAACCCTGTGTTCTTTACAGTGTAAAAATAAATTGCATTTAAAAAAAAAAACTTAAAATATTAAACAAATATTTTGAATTATAGTTTTTAGTTCACAATTTTACTATATTTTCGATCAAAAATTGAAGTCAATTAAGAGCACAAGAATCTTAAAATAGTTAAAATTCTCACTGATCCCAAACTTAGAGTAGTGTGATATTTTTCCACCTTAATCCACACTTTTTATATTTTTTAACAGCAATGCTATTAATTAGCATGTTGACAGAGTGCAGACTAGGCATGGGATGATAACCGCTTACAAGGAATATCGCAGTTTTGAAGAGTCAGGGTTTTAAAACCCCCAAAATGTTCTGCTATACTGCTATATATTCTATATATTCTGCTATATATTCTGTTCCTACAGTATATGTACGATTTATTATTTTAGTTTTTTGTTTGTTTTTGTTTGTTTGTTTCAGTATCTCCAGCAAAAATCCAAGATGCCATTTTGAATCGTAAAGAAATCTGTATTTTTAAAACTAATGAAGAAAGCAGAAGTCAGGGATTTATTTGAGTTATTTCACCTGACACGTTTACTGCTTCAAAATATTTTAAATGTTTCTCAAAATAAAATATATTTTGTTCAAAGGGAAAAAAACATTTTAGTTTTTCACCCAGATATAACCCCCCCTTCCCCCCATATTTTAGAGCAGTAATCACAATACCGCCAAACCATGATATTTGTATTTTATTTTATCATACTGTTAGAATCTTATATAAGTTATATAAGAATAGTAAGCATTTATATTTACATTTGAATGGCTTAAATTGAGTTTGTTATTGTGTCAAGTTAAAAAATAATCCAAATTTGAAACCCTTAGTCATTCTAGCAGCCCACAGTCTACCTAGTTTGCCTAAGCGGGATTCAACCCCTTAAATTCTTAAGAGTATAATAAAAAAACAGAGAATTTAATGAAGTGCAATGTGCTTGTGTTTTTAATTTGATTAAAGGCTGAGGACTCTGCATCCCTGCGGCGGTGCTATGAAGGAGTACAGAGAGATGGAGAGGTGATCAGGGTCAGAGACACAGTGCTACTGCGCTCAGGTCCCAGGAAGAAGTCCTTGCCTTACGTGGCCAAAGTCTCTGCCTTCTGGGATGACCCTGAGTCAGGTAAGCCTTTCTCTTGACACTCTAACCACCAATACATCAATGAAAGTCACAGAAAAGCTCATAACACTGGATACCCTTTTTTTAGGGGAGCTGATGATGAGCTTGTTTTGGTACTATCGCCCAGAACACACTCAGGGGGGTCGCATTCCCAGCATGCACTGTGAGGTGAGTCTACAATGGTTCATGGCACCGCATTGTGGTTCTCCGGGGACTAGCAATGTCAACATTGTACTTCCTTTGATTATGAGTTCCATGGAGGAAGTAGGCAGCACGAGTTTTCTGTGTTCAGTAACCCGGTGAAATGGGAACACTGGAAAAACAAGTGATTCCCCGCAATCGCAAATGGATTATTAACATCATTTAACACTGGAAACATTTATTTGGACTTTCACCCTCAAGTTCAAATGTCCTGTTAATTTACCGTCAGGCTAAAAATCTTAAATGTAGATGTCTTTTTTCTTTAGTAGAACATAAAAAAAAAATTGTAGCTAAAACCAAGATCTTTACTGAATCATTAAATGCTGGTCAACTGCAACTGATTCTTTGGGAGTAAAAGAAATAAACTCATAAAAACAGAATTAATGCTTGTGGCTCCTGAGAGTGCAATGAGCTCTTGTTATGAAGCCAAAAAATTAGTCTGTTAAAATAACTGAACGTTAATTACAACATTATAAACATGTTTTTTCATTTGTAAGATTTATTTTTGACATTATTTACTTTATTATGTTTGGACAGATTCAAAGTCTCTTTAAGACAAGTCATTTCACTCAGTGGCCATCTCGGGCATCATGCTCACGCATTCGGTCTGAATTGAGAAACATCAAATTGTCCAAACTTACTTGCCAAGCTTATGATTAAATTTCATATTAGGAATCACCAATAAAATTAAACAATAACTGTCTCATAAGTTCTGCAGAAACTTATGTCTGGTCCAAGCCCCTCCCCCAGAGTTTTGTCAGTCTACAGCTATTGATGATTGGCTCCTGTACTAGAAGGCAGGCTTTGTTTGCCATAATTACCGTTACACTTTTCTCCATTCAAAACAATACGAGTGACATGTCTTGTGTATTCTATAGGCTGCGTCCGAAACCACCTACTACTCCGTAGGTACTGCAGTTGAATTTAAAAGTACTACTCGGTTGTTAGAAAAGAGCATTCTATCAGTATAAATGTGAGAAGTATAAATGGAATTCGGACATGCTACATCTGCCATTTTGTCATGGTCACGTGACCTACCTGCGTCAGTTGCGTCGCTTCACTCCCATTCATGAATTCTCTCGCAGGGCATCATGGGATAGCACAGCGTGCATGGGATGCGCACTTCAGAATATCTCCGGAAGTAGTAGGTCATACGGGTGCTTTTCGCATACAATTTTTTTTAATTCTATAAATTCGGACATACTACTATGCTCCCATACTGATTTTAGCATACTATATAGTATGTAAGTATGTGGTTTCAGACACAGCCATAGTCTTTGACAGAATATTGGCAGGAAGTAGCAGAGGTCCATGAGTTGGGACTCAAACTCAGGATGCCTACAGCACAGTTGCTGTCAGCCCATTGACCAGTGGGCAATCAGTATAATTTATATATTATATAATTAATTTACAGCTTTGGTAAACAGTCCTGAGCTGAAGCTTCCTCTTGTCTAATGACATGCATAAACTTGCTATAGTTTTTTTTTACCAGTAATTCAAAAGATTAAAAGAACCATGAAACAGTGTTGCTTGATATTTAAAAAATGGCTTAAAAATCGTTCTGTTAAATAATACATTAAAAGTTTTTATAATATTATTATTTAAGTACATTTGAAGGCAAAATTGTTAGCCCTTCTGTCAATAAAAAAAAATTCTTCTAGAGAAAGTCATATTTCTTTTAGTCTGGCTTGAATAAAAGTTAACATAATTACCTCCCTCCCTTAGGACTTTTTTCAATTGGAGAACAAGCACTTATGTTTGGGTATGTGAATGAGTGTGTATGGGTGTTTCCCAGTGCTGGGTTGTGGCTGGAAGGGCAGCAGCTATGTAAAACACATGCTGGATAAGTTGCTGGAGAAGTTTACATAACCCATTTGCAATAAAATCGAATCCACCAAACATAAACGACAACAATTTACTATAACACAAAATAATAGTTATAGTACTACCAACAGCAGTTAGTAGCCACTATAATCTGCCAAAATTTCAGCAATTTGACCATAATTGCATTTTTGGTAAAAAAAAAAAAAAAAAACAAGAAAAAAAACATCTTTTGACATGCTGCATGTCCTGATCTTACTTGAGATTTAGATGGAGTACACAATATATTTTAGTATAAATATTAGACTTATGACATCATACCATCTTAAGTAACAAACGTACCATGTCTGCAATTTCCACTAACACCACACTTTCGACTTAGTTTCAATGTTCTGAAAAAGAAAAAAATTCAGTACAACTTAGATAGCCTGAGAGTATATATTTCTGTGAATTCTCCATTTAAAGGTCCCATGAAATTAAAATGAAAAAATGTAGATGTTAGTTTCAGTCTGTTAATTTTAAGGGTATCGATGTGGGTCAACATTGACAAAATTGACATTTAGAAAATATAAAACTGATATAAACATGTAGAGCTTGCAGTTTGGCACTTTTGCCAAAATTGATCGATTTTCTTTTTTTTTTTTTTTCTTTCCATGTCACCTCAAATCTTGACCAATCAAATGCTCTCTAGTATCTGACATGTCTGACCCCCTTCAAGATGCTTCTCATTTGCTTTTCATTTGATGCTCTTGAGCTCAGCCACTCTCACTGGCTTTAGAACATTAAAAACAATGCTATTGGCTGTTTTTGTAAAAGGGGAGAAGCTACTCTGTCCTACCCTCTTCCTTCTTTCAGTTGAGATGACGTCAAACATCGATTACAAATGCACATTTCAAAGCACTTCAGGGGACCTGAATTATTATACGTAATAACTTTTTTGTCATAAAATTTGTACCATTCATTTACAGCATATCTTCTCATATAGGGCATCTATTTTACAAGATGTAAGATAAGCCCTCTGTGTCTCCAGAATGTGTCTGTAAAGCTCAAATTACCCATCAGATAATTTATTATAGCCTCCAGAACATGCCCATTTTGGTGTCTGTGTACAGGGTAGCTGTTTTTGTAGCCTGTGGCTTTAAATGCAAATGAGCTACTTCTCCCCACCCACCGTTCCCACATGCGTGTCTACTTCTCATCATGCATTACGTCAGATAAACAGCAGTCAGTGATAGAGACAGACACAAATGAAGCTGAAATACAGCTCATTAGTTAAAAATACCAAGTAAGTTTATTTCATGTATTTGTGGTGGAGTTTATTCAGACCTCTGAAATGAGTCTCACACAGATTTTACTGTCTTTATTGCAAACATGCTCTGTTTTTAAAAACATTTTAAACTTATAAAAAAATCACAGAGTTGGAACTGATATTTTAATCCTAGTTGCTTTACAAAATATATGTTCTGTGGACATGTGTATACATGTTATTATGGAGACATGGCACCTGTCAATCAATTCAGTGGGCAGGGAAAACCACACTCCTAAGTCATGTTGCGGTGTGCCTCAAAATCACTGAGATTTTGATCCTATTTTAACATCAGGAAGAAAAAAATAGACTTATTGTGTTTTTATATCACTCTAATATGACATTGGACACACTACCTACAGACAGTTCTGTCCAAACAGCTTACAAAAGTTGATTTTCATTATAGGTGCCCTTTAAGTTGCATATAAAATACTGATTCTGTGTGTTTATTTTTCCCCCAGAATGAGATTTTCGCATCTCGGCATCAGGATGAAAACAGTGTGGCGTGTATTGAAGATAAGTGCTATGTGTTGACATTAGCACAGTACTGTAGGTAAGAGATCATATTGATCAGCTCAGCTGCATCATCACCCAATATCCTTCATATAATCATTTAATATCTTCCCCATTTCAGATTTTGTGCCTTGGTGAAGTGTCGTGAGGAGGGCTTTCCCAAACGTAGCCCCCTAGTCCCTCCTTCCAGCTATGTAATCCCAGCTCATCGCTGTGTGCCCAACGACATCGACCCCGACCTGGTGTTCGTCTGCCGTCACGTTTACGACTTCCGCTACGGCCGTCTGCTGAAAAACCTGCAGTAGGTCTAAATGGAGCCATACACTGAAACCAGAATCCAAAACGTTATGACACAATCAGAGCCCAATCAACTGGATGGCCACAGGTCTTTAGCGAGGTGTTGCTTTTGGTTTTCCCTTATAGGATAAATGCTCTCCTAAGAAAAGAAAAAAAGAAAAAAGCTAAACTGTTTATAAGACGACATTGTGAGCACAACTACCTTGAGTTCAAAGGTACCAATCGCCAAAATGTGATTTTTTTCACTCCATAAATTTGAGTATTTATTTTTGCAGTTATCTTTTATATTTGCTGAATGAGTGTAAAAACAAAACAAGATGAAGTAATTAATGCAGGTACATTAAGAATGACCTTGAATTATGGAATAGAGCTCTAATAATCTCTTTTTTGGGCGCCCTTGTCAAACGAATCGCCTGTAGACGGAAGGTTTAAAAAATATATTTATTTTTCGATAAATCAAACTCAAGCTCCGTCTTTCAGGAGGCACCAATCAGATCGATCCACAAATGCACTGGCCAATCAGTCATTCACAAACAGGGTGTCGGGGATTACAGACTTACTGTTATCGTGGCGGACCAAATATCCCAGAATGCGTTTGGTTAACTTGTCGTTCTGACCAATGTGTAGTGAGCTTTCATCCTCCCGTCACCCGTCATGACTTGCCTTATATCCCACACCAAGTTTTCCCTCCCGTTTTCTGCCTTCCCAGCAAACCAAAGGTTATCACGCCACTCCTTAACATCCACGGTCGCAGCTTCATTAGTTTGCACTAAAAAGGTATCATTCGCAGAGTCAGCGGTCTGGCTCCATTCAAAACATGTCACCTGCTACTGATCTCCAATGCAGGAAAATACTGTGTATTTGTCGTATGTGTACAAAGAGATACGAGAGGAGAACTCGCTTAACCGTCAGTTACAAAATGTGAATGGACAAACTTTATCTCGTGCGCACAGGCCTGCTTTCAACGTGTGCCCTTTGCTTCTCGTCCTACATGGTAGTTTTGTTACAAGATCGCTAATTATGATATGAGAACGCTGTTTTATGTGGGTCTGTTTGTGCCTTTGAATAGTTACCAGTCTGCTATGTGAAGAAATGCTGGTCGATTGGTATCGCTTTTTCTTAATTTTTTCGGCCTGCTTGTTTTTTTGTTCGTTTTTTAGTTCTTATTATTTTGCACCATAGAAAAGATTGTCTGAACGCACTGCGCTGGCCTTCACGCCTCCCTGCTTTTGTTTCTGAAAATAAAGAAGACTTAATGTGAGTCGCATTCATAGGGTTCATGATAAATGAGGACCTTTTTGTTTGTTTGTTTTGTTTGTTTTTAATAAAGACTAAGTTGTCTTACTTTTATGTTCAGATGGAAATCACTGAACTCATTCCTTATTGAGATTTGAGCGAATGTTAATCATTCTGAAGTAATTATGCCATTGTGATGAAGCTATAAGATGTAATTTATGTGGTTTAATAGTTCTATTCCCATGCCCAACTTTAGTAGTGTCGACCAAAATATACATAAAAAGCAGAAGTGAAATAATCTTGTCCTGATCTTTCGTTCTGTTTTTCATAGCATCAGTTTAGACTTGTTAATGCCATAGCGGTTTCGCGGAACATTTAAAGCCCAGCTCGTTTTGCTTTGGTTGGCGGTGTGGTCGAGTAGATCCTTAATGGTCGCTGTTTGTGTGAAAAACAACAAAAAAAAACAAAAGAAAATCTTTGCATATTTTTTTTTAAATGTATACTTCTCTAGCAGAATGTTCTGGATGGCAGATACAACATGTTGTGTACCAAAACAAGGAGAGAGGATTATGTTCATTCCTCTGTATACAAAACTGACCATAAATTCTAAGCTCTTCGCTCCTTTGATGAATGGCTGTTTGTGTGTATGTGGGCGAGCGTGTCTATACAAATATATAAATATATATATTTCAGTGCAGCATGGAAGTACTGGGCATTCTTTGAAATAATAGATCTAGCACAGCGCATTTGTATTATTTAAGATAGAAGTGTATATTATAAGAGGAAAATATTTAAAAGGAATAAATAATATATAAGCATCAAATCCTCCCTGTCTCGTTTGTTTTGCTAAATGAAGACTGAGCTGCTTTATTTCTGATGTATTGACGTGGAGGGCGATGAAACGCATAATTATGTGTTTAACACGGGCTGAGAGATGTTAACAGCTTCTCAAAGTCATCCTGAGGCATCGGTGTTAAAATTGTCATGGAAAATCTATATTACGTAATGAAGTTTTCTTCAGATGTGTGAATATTTTCCTGAAGGCTCTGGGGTGTTGTAGTAACTTGCATGAAATCGATGTTTAATTAATATTACAGTGTGAATTAGAAGAGCTCATTACTAAAAGTGTTAGAAAAATTCAAACTGAAACCTTAACTTTTTTTGGTGATTGGTGATTGAAAATGATTGTACAAAATCATAATAGATCTTTTTTTTTTTACATGTAAAAACTTTTTTACAAAAACTTTGAAACTTAGAAACCAGAAAACTAACAGATATTTACAACATTTTTTTTTATTTGTTTTACCATTTCAAATTGTATGTTCTTATAAAACCTTCTCTAATAATCTTTATTTACAACTTTGTTAGACCATTTCCTTTATTAGACCATTTAGTAATGAAGGGAATACATATATAACTATATATAATAGGGATGCTCCGATCAGGATTTTTGCAGCCGATACCGAGTACCGATTCCTTGTCATGGTGATCGGCTGATATTGAGTACCGATTCCGATGCTTCAAGCTTTTTAATGCATAAAGCACATTTTCAGTCCAAGTATGATACTTAAGTGGAGATCTTGCCTTACCTCAGAGAGTAAATTAAAGATGTTGCATATAATTTCTTAAGCATGTCTCTTATAACCATTTAGTGTGGACATGTCATAAAATAATTGAAAAATCACTAATGAAGCAATTTGGAAACATTGCAAATCATGGAAGAACAATGCAACATGTCTCAATGAAGTTTGAAGCGCATAAGTAGTTAAAATACACACCTATAAATCCATTACTCGTGTACTAAGATGAAATAGGTCCATAAACGACTGCTTATTACAATACATATATGACAATAACGTCTATTATTAAATATTCAAGTATAAAAAAAGTTTTTTAGTTTTTTTTTTGTTTTCCTAAAATTTTCAGTCAAGATTTAATGAACTTGCAATTTTGTTGAAAACACAGAATATTCAGTTCTGATATGTAAAAAGATTTCAGTTCTTATGTGTCCTCAGCTTGTAAACTCGTAAACAAACAATTGTGATCGGTTCATGAGATCAACCAAATTAGCGAGTACTAATCGAGTCATGAAATGTGATTATCAGCCAAGACCAATCTCTGGCCGATCGATCGGAGCATCCCCAATATATATAATGTATATACAGGGAGTGCAGAATTATTAGGCAAATGAGTATTTTGACCACATCATCCTTTTTTATGCATGTTGTCTTACTCCAAGCTGTATAGGCTCGAAAGCCTACTACCAATTAAGCATATTAGGTGATGTGCATCTCTGTAATGAGAAGGGGTGTGGTCTAATG
>CAIGQZ010034880.1:8778009-8823033 GCA_903798205.1 Danio tinwini
TATATATTACATGTATATATATTACATGTATGTCATAAACGGCAGGTTAACAATGTGTATATAGACCATTTTGTGGGATGTAAACAATAACTTTGGTCCTAATGTATTTCCAGTTTTAGATTTTTAATTTCAATAGCATCTAAGAATCCAGAAAGTTCTGCATTTTAATAGTTTTTTATGACAGCTGTGTTAACATTAGTTATGACTGAATCACATCTTGTTACAGTTCTGAAATAGTTCGACGACAAGCAGGAACTGTTCAGGGAACAAATTTAATGGTCTATACGGTCCACCTTCTATAACACCTTAACTTTTCTGATTTTGACTATAACGTAATAACGTGCACCTTTTGTAATGATAATTATAGTGAAAAGCACTATACAAATCAAACTTGAATTGAATTAAATGTTGATATGAAATAAATAAAAATACATTTATATTTCATTCCACGGTATGGTATAATAATAAAAAGTAAACAGTCACATTAATGTAATTTAACTGCACAAAATTTTCCATTGTATGCATTTTGTTAGAATACTAGAAAAAATATAGCTGCCTTTGAAATGATCGGATGGTGATCTCTCACTTAATTATTATACTTCAGCTAAAACATCTGATATAGAGAGCACAAGCTGCACTGGTGCAGAGTTACCACAGGGTGTCATGCCAAACCTGCCGTGACCCTCTTCTGCCCTACAGCACAAACTCAGCTAAAAAAAGCTGCTAGCTGCTGAAAACACTTCATTTTGCAAAATCATCTTGTAATTGTGTGTGAATTACAGTGGGTGTTAGGAGGGTTTTGACACCCCTCATTAAGACTTGACCACTCCCTGAAGGAAGCCAAAACATTCACAAAAAAAGGTCAGGAAATTTGATATTTGTCTTGTATAGTGGGAACCCTGTGTATGTCAGAATCCAATCATTATCCCTCAAACACTGAAAATAAGTTTGTTTAATAAATGAGATGTTACTAAACTAAATATATGAATATAACTTAAAAAATATTAAAAGTCAGGCTTTCTTGAATTTAAATAGTAAAAGCATTCAACTGTATCCATTTTCAAGTTAGGCTTTTAACAGTGATTTTTATGGGATTTCTTTTTAATAGTGAATGTTTAATGTGAATATTCATTGTTTTAGAGACCTATAAAGGGCAAATCAGACCAATTGACGCTCAGCAGCATGTATGGGGTCTGGATGTTTGTTTTAAATCACTGCAAAGGTACTAATTCTTTATTTCCATATGCAAATTAAAAACAAACTTGACTGTGAGAATATCAGAGCATTAAAAATATTTAGGCTCTTGTTACTGTTTTTATTAATGAACATGAATATACAAGCTAATGTCAAATGGGGATTTCTAAGAGTTAAAACATATTAATTTGTGAAATGTTTGTCATATTCTAATAATAAAAGCCCATAGTTCCTTGTTTCTCAGGAGCAAAAGTCTGCCTTCATACTTTTAGAAAAAAAGGGGGGAAATACATTTAGCTCATGAATTATTGATATCAACTGATAGGAAAATGTTATTATTTTATTATGATTTTATTTTAGTTGTTATTTTTTTCATATCAACCAGCCCTAAACCATACAATATGTGACCCTTGACAACAAAGCCTTATGTTGCATGGGTATATTTTTGGCAATAGCTTTGGTCAAAATGATTTGTTTTTCACTAGGATATTTGGATATTATAAGATCACGTTCTATGAAAACAATCTTTCTTAGAATATTTCCTTGTCTAAATATATCAAAATATAATGTTAGATAAGTTGTATGCCTTGCTAAGCACTTTATTTGGGCAACTATAAAGACTTATTTTAAGAAATTTTTTGAACCCTCAAATTCCAGATTTTACAAATAGTGGAATCTCAGCCAAATATTGCAAGTGGTACTCTGAGTACAGCACTGAACTCCAGCAAGAGGAAGCTTGACACTCCACCTTGCTGCACTTCTTCTACAAGTCAGCTGGGGGTTAGGGGCAGGGTCCTTGTACGCAATAAAACAGCTTATAGGAGGAACTGGAGCTCAAGCTCCCCCCTCATTTGAGGTGAGCTCCACCCAGGTGGCTCTGCAGCTAGCACCTTTTCAAATATTGTCCTATCCTAACAAACTACAGATCAATGGAAAGCTTGTTTAATTAGTCTAAATCTATAAATGGACTTGAAAATCGACCCTTATGGCCCCTTTGTAGCCCAGGGTCACATACACTCAAAAAATGACATTTGCTGTTTGTTCAAACGAAGAGTTGTGTTGATTCAGCTCAATTTAATTAAGTTTTCTTTTTGTGACAGCTTAATTGTTTAATGTTAAATCCACTTAAATTTTTTAAAACTAATAAGTTAACTTAATTCTTTTGTTGTCCCAACACAAATCAATTGTGTGGAACTCAGCATTTTTAGAGAGTAGTGGTTATTTGACTGTTAACCTTACAGTTTCAGAAGCTTAACAGAAGTCTCTGCTATACATTTCACAAACTGATTTAGGAATTCTATTAATCCAAATATACTTTACATTCCTTCTTTCCATTTCCATCAACGGTATACAAGAAAATAGCATATTAAGATACAGGATAAGGGGACATAATGCAAGTTATTTTGATTCCACTGCTCTACTGTTCCACTGCTTTCATCAATAATTATAATAATAATAAACTTTACTTTATATAGCACCTTTAAAAGCAGCATCTCAAAGCACTTTACATACAAATACAAAGTATAGAGGTAAAAGACACACAAGGATAAATTAATAAAACCTAGATAAAAAAATCATACACCCAAAGCCAAGACGATAAAACAAAGAAATATTAGAGATGATTTAAAAACACTCAGGATTCTCCATTCTGAATATCAAGAGGGCAGAGAATTTCACAATTTTGGCAGCATGTGCTTGGGGATTAAAAGCTCAGACAAATATTGTGGCACAAGTCCATTAAAGGCCTTATAACTTAGTATAAGAATTTTAAAATCAATTCAAAAACAGCGTGCAATGCTTCCAAAATAGATGTTATGTGCTCTCTTGCTCTAGTCAGATTTGTAGCCACTGAATTTAGCTAGAAATTTCCTTTAAATGCAGAAGACGGGCTTGTTTCATTATTGTGCTCACGTCTTAAGCCTTTTGCAGCATCTAATAACAGTTTGTTCTTAAACATAGGGCTAAAGTACAAAAAAAGATCTCTGAGGCCTTGCGTTTTTTCTCCCTCATTCCACTGCACACACATCGTGTTCTGTTTGATCGCCCTCTAAGTGTTTTTTTAACCATCATCTCAGTAGTCTGGTGAAGCTGTTGAGTTTATGACTTCTGAAATGAATTTTCCTTCTTGGCGAGCTCAAACTCTCAGTGCCCTTCAAGGATCACCAGTCCACTTGTAGATTTATCTTTCTGCCTAGATTCTGAAAAGAACTGGTCTCAATGAGGATTGAAGAATCCAGAGAGTCTATTCGATAAAGTACTTGCAAACAGATGGAAAAATCTGCAAGTTGCGTTATATTTTTCTTGTTTGAGGCCACAAAGACATTCTTCCCTCATGTTTATGTTCCACAGATGCATCTAATATGATGTTCAGCATATGATTTACTGATGTTAAAGAAATGATATAAAGCAGCTTTTATTTACCAGTTGATATGTACTGTAAATAAACGTGTAGATCAGCGGAAAATGAAATGTACTCACTATTTACAAGAACTTTATGGGTTTCATTTTCTGTTGAACACAAAAGAAGATATTTAATAAAAAAAATTTTAGAAATGGTCAGTGGTGGAAAGAGTACTGAAAAATCATACTAAAGTAAAAATGTAGTGCGAGTAAAAGTATCTGTTGTAAATATTACTCAAAGTATGAGTAAAAAGTAGACCTTTCAAAAATACTCAAGAGTAGTGAATGTTACGCTGTAAAAAGCTGATGTATTTACATGTAATTTGTGGATGTGTGTAAACGTAACATTCTGTAGTGCATTTAGTTATTGCCCAGCAGGCACACAACATCATAAGACAATAATATTAGGTTAAATATAGGTCGTGACGTCAGGTAGCCAGTGTCTAACGACAACATTATTTAGATCTCCAGTAACAACGTCAAATGACGTTGATATTTGGTTGACTTTAGGTTGTCTAACCAATGTTGAGCCAACATCTTAAATCAACATCATATTGTCGTCAAACACTGACATTTATTCATCAGGTATGGCAACCAAAATCCAATGTCTGATAGACATCATAGTGGTAACGTCCACACAACGTCAAGCTGTAACATCATTAGATTTTGATATTTGTTTGATTTTACGTTTAGTTTTGACATAAAAGTGATTTTCATTTTCAAACAAAACGCAACATCCCCACGACGTTGGGGTACAACGCCAATCTAACGTCATGTTGAAGTCTTGTGCCTTCTGGGTGTTTAAGGCCATTTCGGTCATCACACAGTAAACATCCGTCATCTTCTCATTAGTGACATGCATCTAAACAGTCTCTGGGTTAATGCATGTAAAGATTTCGGACATCTTCTTTTAATGCTTCCAAACAGTTTGCTGCAATAATTAATCGCCCATGTCTTGAGGTAGTTCATTATGGTGTTATTTCTATGTGTGATTTGATTGGACAGGAATAACTGATTTTTCCAATCCCTATAGACAAGAAATAATAAAGTAGTGACTGCGGGTTGGAGGAAAGTAGTGGAGTAAAAGTACCAATACTGCGCTAAAAATGTACTTATGGGAAGGTAAAAGTTCACATTTTAAAGCTACTTAGTAAATTACGATTTCTGAGAAAAACTACTCAATTACAGTCATTTGAGTATTTGTAAGTTGTTACTTTACCCCACTGGAAAATGTTAAAATTTACTTCCATAGTAGAAAGGACTAATACTATGGAAGTTAAACTAGTTTATTGGTTTCTAAAAAACTTCTTTAAAAAAAAAAGATAAAGTTAAAAACATAATTGTTTTACGTTTTATTTGTTTTTGTACAAATTCAGTCATACGAAAATGTAAGATGCGCCAAATCCCACCTCTAAACCCAATCGTCATTGAGGGATGAGAAAATCATACTAAAATGTACTAATGAGATTTAATAATCCAAATTATTACGAATTATAGCCACTAAATCAATAAAGTACAAATTGGCATGAGATCGCATTGATTCAAAAGAAAAAAGAAACTTAAACAGGATTCTGACAAGTGAGTAAATAATGACAGCATGTTCAGTTTTGGGTGAACTTTACTTTTAATGTACATATATGTATGTATATTATGTTTTCATTAATATACTGCACCTGAGTGGCGCAAACAGATGAATAAATCTCACACCGGGAGCTAAATTAGATTTTTCCGCAGTCTTTTTGTTTGCATTATTAATGATCCATGTGAAAAATGATGCCTCGGAAGCAATAATGATGTTTTTGGTTGTTAGTTTATGCTAATGCTGTGAGATAAGCACATTTTGATGTCGCCATCTGTCCAACGAACAAGTGCTTTCATTGGTTGTTGCCTACATTCACAGAATAACTGGTTTACCCTAAAGAGCTAACTGTTGCTTGCTATTCTCATCATTTCACTTTGTTCTGTTGTCTTTCTGGATGTTTTGAAATCATGTAGACGTGTCAGAGCTGTATTTGCATGTGGAGATGTACCAAATACTAAAACATTTTAACAGACGAAGTTATGCATAGGAACGTTTTACCTGCACTGATTTATGAATTAGGAACTATCAACTTTTATTCATAGCAAGGGGAATGTATTCCCAGCTCAGCACGTAAACAAATGAGCAACATATTTACAAACAATTTCAGAGCTGTAATCAAATCTTAGATAATGAAAGAAAACGAAAGGAAAGCAAAATCAAATTTTGCAGCTCATCGCTTATCAACCAACTGCACACCGCTAGAGATTCAAAATGTTTCCATGGCATTTAGATCTGTAAGTTAATTGAGCAGGTAAGAAGCATTATACATATTCATGAAGCATCTGATTTATTCCTGTATCAGTCCTTGTATGCCATCTCACGTACTGATGAGAGAGACTTGAATGGTGGACCTTTTACTCTGTGAATGATGAGATCAGTTCATAAACTGATAACAAAATGAGTCTTTGAATATGAGAGGAGAGAAATATCCCTGGTCAGTAGAGTAAATAACATCGTTTATCTCTGTGGTTCATCACAGGTTATTTATGTTGGCACACACTGTATGCATTTATATAATCATTTTATACCTTGCTGTTCCCTTTTTATTCCAGTAAAATAGATGCGCATGCTATTTCAGAGGGAGCAACAGATGATCAAGGTAAATTCTTGATTTTGTGTTTATATTCTTCTGTAAATGGTCATAATTTAGACATTTTAGCATAACTTTTAACTACGAATTATACATGGAATGCATATTTGAGAATTATAAATATGTTTTTATAGAGCAGTTCAAAAAGGAGCCCTTCAAACACTTACCCTGCGTACATTCAAGGTTTTTAGATTCCGAAAAAAGATGAAGATCTTTATTTATTGATTTTTAAGTTTTCGTTATGCAACAGCACAAATGGAACAGATGTTTCAGCTTCTTCTGTGCATTGCTAAATAATACTATCACATCAAGTTGTTTAAAAAAAGCAATACAGTGATTACCAGATGTAGCTTCAGATCGCAGGTGCTCAGCAGACACTTAAAGTAATAGTTCACCCAGAAATGAAAATCTGCTGTTCTTTCTCGTCAGGCCACTCGAGATGGGTGACACTTTTTTTTTTCAGCAGAACATTAAAGATGTTTAACTGAAACAGTGGTAGTAGATGATTTAATAAAATGAAAGTCTCTGATTGCCAGCAGAGTCATAAAACAACAAACAAACAAAACCAAAACAAAGAGACACTCAAAAAGTGACGTTTGTTCAAACTGTTTATTTAAAATAAGCTGAATCAACACAATTCTTGAGGTTTTTTGTCAGCTTAATTGTTTTATGTTTAATCCACTTAAATAACTAATAAGTTATTTTGGCCCAACACAAATCAACTGTGAAACCCAGCATTTTTTACATTGCAGGCAAAACTAAATTTACACTGTAGCACACCTCTGAATTTTTTTTGTACTATATCACAGCAATACAGAGCTCAAGATCTGTGATTGGTCTGTTTGGTAGTGGTGAGTGGTATAGGTGTGGCTGATAGCCATTAGATAGAGGATATAGGCAGTATCACAAGTGTTTAACAAGTATCGAGTCCCCCAGAGGAGCTCCAAATGGATAATTGGGTTTTGTGATCTAAGTGGTTGAACATTTGCTGACTCGCGTATCTTTCATTCTTAAATGAGTGTGAGTTTGAGCTACTTCTACAGCATTGCACGTTTCCGGCATAAACCCAAAACACAGACAAAGAAAATCAACTCAGTGGAATATAGAAAGCCCACTGCCAACTAGTATTTCAGAGGCGTTACTGCAGGACAACACATAAAGAATGAAGAAGTATATAGTTGAAGTCATAATTATTAGCCCCACTTTGATTTTTTTTCTTTTGTTTTTTAAATATTTCCCAAATTATGTTTAACAGAGCAAGGAAATTATCACAGTTTGTCTGATAACATTTTTTCTTTCTGAAAAAGTCTTATTTGTTTTATTTCGGCTAGAACAAAATCAGTTTTTAATTTTTTTAAGAACCATTTTAGGGTCAAAATTATTAACCCCTTTAAGCAAATTTTTTTTCAATAGTCTACAGAATAAACCATCATTATATAATAACTTGCCTATTTACCCTATCCTTCCTAGTTACCCTAATTAACCTAGTTAAGCCTTTAAATGTCACTTTAAGCTGTATAGAAGTGTCTTGAAAAATATCTAGTCAAATATTATTTACTGTCATCATGACAAAGATAAAATAAATCAGTTATTAGAGATGAGTTATTAAAACTATTATGTTTAGAAATGTGCTGAAAAAATCTTCTCTTCGTTCATAAGACCTCGATGTATTGTCAGAACCCTAGGGTATTAATTTTGTTTTACCTTTGTATTTAGTTTGACTTTAATAGTGCCTAAAGTCATTGAATTGCATTTTATGTATTAAAAACCACGGTTTTAGCTAAAAAATCTTCTATAATGTTCTACTGAAAAACACCATGGCTTAAGGCTGAACAAATGAAAAGTAAATATGCTTAATTGTGTGAACTGTTCCTTTAAGCTTAAGTGTGAAGTAATACCTTTGATCAAACATCTTATAAAATTAACCAATTTATCATCACCTTTTAAAATAAAACCAATGGACAAACGGATAGAAAACACAGTCTAATGACATGCCATATTGGTGAAATGGATCAACTACAATTGGCCATAGTGTGCGAGTATGTGTGTGTGTGTGAATGAGAGAGAGTATGGGTGTTTCCAGCACTGGGGGTTGTACTCTCAGTGCTGGATTGTAGCTAGAAGGGTAAAACAAATATACCAGAGTAGCATAAAACAAATATACCAGAGTAATTGGTGGTTCATTACACTGTGGTGTCTCAGAATCAGAATCAGTTTTATTGCCAAGTGTGCTTCACACACACAAGGAATTTGTTTTGGCAACAGAAGCTTTCAGTGTACATAAAGTGACGATAGAGCAGGGACTAAGCTAAAGGAAAGTGAGTCAGTGAGTGTTTTGCACAAAATATGGCCATGTTTTGTTTATTTTTGCTCAATTAACAGCATCAAAAAGAACCAAGCATGTTTCATCTATGACACTAAGGCATTTTGATTCTGGAATGAAGACTATATAAATGATTCTCCTTTAAGGTTGCATGTACTTCCGAAATGAATCAATGTTTTTGAATGAATTGGTTTAATTATTCAATGACTCATTCATGAAGACAGTCGCAGTCACTAAAATACCCCGCTAATGAACAGCCTGACAGGGTGGAATGTGCTAATGGAAAAAATAGGAACCTTCTCTTGTTTATTTTTACACGTCGTGTAATGAAAAATGTGAAAAGAAATGGTAAAGTTAAGCTCTTCCAGTACATTATGATTACACAGATAGAACTTTTTTGTAATCGTTTATCATGAATCCCTTGTTTGTCGAGATCAATTTTACTGCTTTCGGTTCTTCCAAAAATTCTGGTTGATTTTTCTGAAACCGTGAACAGTTCAACTTCTCAGGACAAAAAAACACCACTAAATCATCCTGGTAAAAGTATTAAGATTAAAAACTTTAAAGCTAGGTTTTTAATATATATTCAGCTATCATTTTATATTTAAAGTATATTTAAACATCTGTTATATATGAAATAGCTTACTTAGGACAATACAATCCTCTTTTTTTTTGCTGAAGTTATTAATATTTTGTGTGTTCTGCAAGGAATGTGTAAACTTGTGAGCCGAAATGCACTAAATCTTCCGGAGCTTGCTGTAAATGAGACTGTGGGACGGTGTTCAGAAAGCTTAGAAGATGAGATGTATATCTAAGGGGGTAAAATCAGTATGCTCCTGATCGCTGAGAATGTCATTGAAATGATATGATGGATGTTGCCAGGGAGGAAATGACTTGCAGCTGTTTTACTCTAGATATACTGCACCTGTCTTAGTTTTGAAGCATGATGCTTGAAAGCCATACTAATGACTAATAGTGAGATAAAACCGTATGTATGGGTGTGTGTGTATAAGTGTCTGAGTGTAGGAATATACTGTGTATTTATTGAGGCTACATAAAAAAAAGCATTTTCTTCTAATTGTAATGATATACAATTAATGCAGAATTTGCAGTAAACTGAATCTCTAAACTAAACCACAAAATGATTAAATGTAATTGTGGACATTTTATTTCTCAACCATTTTGCATTTTAGCTCAAGATGCTGACCTCAAACCAGATACCACATGGCGTGTCTAAAATAAAATGATTATTTAAAAAAAAGTGAAGGAGAAATTGACTGAAATCTAAAATAATGGGTCTACACAGTATATTCCTACACTCAGACACCTACCATTGCTGTATCCTAAACATTTAGTACAAATTAATGACAAGAATAATGGCATGCCTCAGTTCCTTGCAGAGATTTAAATATTGTTATGTCTTATTATAACTGATGTAAAAGTAAAAAAAAAAAAACTAATTAACTTCTAACAAAAATTTCTAATAGAAGACTTTCTGAAAAGGTATTTGTCTATTAGTAAGCAGGATTGTTTTCTAACTGCTGAAATATTTCAGCGGCTGTCTGGGCTTTCCGTGCGTTTTTAGACCTTTCTTTCTTCATTTGTTCAATACTTCCCCCATGTCATTTTCATTTAATTTATTAAACCAATTAGTTGTGTTTTCTTTGTAAATATAGATTCATTTGGTTGTTACCGACATCTGGTGAACAACTGAAAAGTTAACAGCACCTTTAAAAATATGTTTTCTGAGAAAATATGTTCACAAAAATTGTCAAATAAATAACTAATGGCTCGTTTCCACTGACTGGTACGGTACGGGTCGATACGGGTCACCTTAATCAGGCTTGCGTTTCCACTGCTAAAAGGGTACCAATGGTACTCTTTTGGTGGGCGTGGTGTACGACAGAAAGTTTGTCAACATCATTTTCGTTTAAAAATGTCTAAAGTAAAGCTGTACGGGTCGCTCACTTATCATATGAGAAGCACTTCTCACAAAACAGATGCTTTACACACATAAATACTTCTGTATAAATGTTTATTACTAACTTTTCTATGAACATGAGTTGATTATAACTGCAGATCAATGATCAAGCAGCACGTGTGGCCTCTTGTTAAAAAGTAATTCCATCATTCCGAGTTCATAATAGACCAAAAGGTGATAATAATGTTTAATCATGGCAGTTTATTCACTTTTGCTGAAAAAAATAATGTGCTCCTTTTCTCCGGCTTTTCCTTTTGTTTTTTGGCGCGTCACTCTCGCGTTTGTCAGTTTCTGACAGGATCAGGTTTCAAAAGCACGTCAATAATAAAGTGCACGTTATTATCATCAGCTTAAGAAGTTTGTTATTTCAAATATAGACGTGCAAGCAAGAAAGCAAAACTGCTCGCGCTTCAGACTGGCTCGTAAAATACGGGACACAGGGTAAAATCTGCTCTTCTTTTTGGCTTTGTGGCTGTTTATCAAGACGACGACAAAGTTCGTTTGAGCCCGGGTCAAACAGGGCTCATTATTATATGTATATATTAAGCTGTAATCTCTCGGCTGTGTATGAAAACATGGTGGCTTCTTTGTTTTCATTCTGGCTTGTTGCGTGAGCTTGCGATGTATCTCTGTAAACCAATAGCGATCAGCTGCGCGTCTAGCTCCGCCTTTTGGTACCCTTTCTTGTGTTTGGTACCCTTTTGAAAGGGTGCTGAAAAAGGGGTGCGGTATGGTTCGGTTTCATACAGTACCTTACCACTCAGTGGAAACAGGCCATAAATAACTTCTAACTAAAATTGTTAATACAGTAGATGACTTCCTGAACAGCTATTTGTTTATTAGTTGGCAGAATTGTTTTCTAACTGCTGAGAGATTTCAACTGCTGTCTGGGCCTTCCTTGCTTTTTAACACCTTACTTTCTTCGTCTTCAATACTTTCCCAGGTGTCATTTTCATTTAATTTCTAAACTACTTAGTTGTGTTTTCTTTGAATATATGGATTCATTTGGTTGTTACCGACATCTAGTAAACATTTGAAAAGTTAACAGCACCTTTAGAAATCTGTTTTCTGAGACAAATGGTGGACAAAAATTGTAAAATAAATAACTAAACTTAACTAATATTGCTAATAGATTATTCCTTAACAGCTATAAGTCTAATAGTAAGCAGGATTGTTTTCTAACTGCTGAACTATTTCAGCTGCTTTCTGGGCTTTCCATGCCTTTTACACCTCCATTCCTTCGTGTGATCAATACTTTCCCCCCATGTCATTTTCATTTAATTTTTTAACTATTTAGTTTAGTTTTCTTTGTATATATGGATTCATTTAATTGTTACCGACATCTGGTGAACAATTGAAAGGTTACAGCATCTTTAAAAATATGCTTTTTGAGAAAAATAGTGCACAATTATGGCAGAATAAATAAAAAAATTGCTAAAATTAAAAATTGCTAATAGATTACTTCCTGAACAGCTACTGTATTTGCTATTAGTAGGGCCAGACAGAATCTGCGGGCGTTTTTTGCAATTTCTGCTGAGAATTTTGGTAAAAATCTGCAGATTTCTGCGGAATTATTTTGGGAGTCTTATAACTAAAACCTTAATATGTGAAATATGTGTAATTTAAAAACTGAATAAATTCAGATTTACACACATTTACTCAAGTAAATAAACAGAATTAATGATGGGCTAAAAATCTGCGAAAATTGGCAGAATTCTGTGTGCGCAGATTCCGTGTGGGCCTAGCTATTAGTCTAATAGTAATAATAATTAATAATAATAATTCCTTACATTTATATAGCGCTTTTCTGGGTACTCAAAGCGCTTTACACAATGGGGGGGAATCTCCTCATCCACCACCAGTGTGCAGCGTCCACCTGGATGACGCTACGGCAGCCATTTTGCACCAGACCTCACACCACACACCAGATGATTGGTGGAGAGGAGACAGAGTGATGAAGCCAATTATGATATGGGAAGGGTTAGGAGGCCATAATGGACAGAGGCCAGTGGGCAGATTTGGCCAGGATGCCGGGGTTAAACCCCTACTCTTTTTCGAAGGACATTCTGAGATTTTTAATGACCACAGAGAGTCAGGACCTCAGTTTAACGTCTCATCTGAAAGACGGCGCTCACTGAGCAGTATAGAGTCCCCGTCACTATACTGGGGCATTAGGACCCACACAGATCGCAGGTTGGGCGCCCCCTGCTGGCCCCACTAACACCACTTCAGGCACAACCTAGCTTTCCCATGTGGTCTCCCATCCAGGTACTGACTGGGCGCAGCACTGCTTAGCTTCAGTGGGCGACCATGTGAGAGTTGCAGAGAGCTAGCTTCCGCTAATAGTAAGCAGGATTGTTTTCTAACTGCTGAAATATTTCAGCTTCTGTCTGGGCTCTCCATGCCTTTTTATACCCCCTTTCTTCATGTGTTCAATTAATACTTTCCCCAGTTTCATTTTCATTAAATTTGTAAAATAATTAGTTTTGTTTTTTTTGTATATATGGATTACTCTGGTGAACAATTCAAAAGTTATTCAGCGCCTTTAGAAATCTGTTTTCTGAGAAAATGGTGCACAAAAATGGTACAATAAAAACCTTCTAACCAAAAAATTGCTAAAAGATGACTTCCTAAACAGCTGTTTGTCTGTAAGTAAAATAAATTCCTAATTAAGATTCTCTATTTGATTCTAAATTGTCATGTCGGACAAAAGAAAACAGTTAGTTAGTTTAGTTTCATATATTTTATGTGAAAATTTCAAACAGTTGCATAGATTTTTGTTGAAAGCAACTGTGATTTCACAGCGGAATGAACTGCCAACTTATCCAGCATATGTTTTCCACAGCGGATACCCTTCCATCTGCAACCCAGTACTGGGAAACACCCAAACACACTCACATTCACACTTTTATATATTATGCCAATTTAGTTTATTTAATTTACCTATACCGCATGTCTTTGGACTGTGGGTGAAATCTGAGCACCTGGAGGAAACCCACGCCAACACGGGAGAACTCCACACTGAAATGTCAACTGGTCCAGCCAAGACTCGAACCAGCGACCTTCTTGCTGTGAGGAGACAGTGCTAATCACTGAGCCACCTTGCTGCCCTAGTTTCACCACATACTGTAAGTAATGTATATAGTCACTGTGCTGAATTTTCATTGCCAAACAGATCCTGATCACATATATTCCTATTAAAATGAAATCAACATAGGCTATTCATTCATGTGTGACAAGAAAATTGTTTTGAAAGAAGTCGCAGTCGAAGTCTTGAATTTCTGACGGTATACGCCTGTGCGCTGCTGTTTTCTCATATCAACTGTTTGTATGTCATCTTCAATGGAGGAGATACAACTCGCTCTTTTCTTTCCTCTGTGAAAAACACATTTGTAGCATTTCTTCCCGCTGGCTTCTTTCTTACCTCATCCAGCGCGGCTGAGAGTGACCAGAGTGTTTGTAAACCAGATGCTGTTTTCTGCTGCAGCATGAAAATGAGATCTCCATCCAGCACCTTGAACACGGGCTAATGCTGGAGGTCACTGCACTGTTATGAGTTTTGCATTTGCATAGTAATGAGAAAATACTAACAGACCTTTTTTTTTTATTTCGTTTTACTTCACCCCGCTTTTGTTTAGAAAGAGGGTACAATGTCTTTTATTCTGTGCTCTCAGTGCTACTTAACAACCACTGTGTCATAGATGACCAACTGTTGAGCTCCATGTGGATTTAAATACAATACCTGTTAAGGCTTATGCAGTACAATAGTCTCATTATCCAGCATTCACGTTTTAGCTATTGTGATTCGTCCTTTTACATATTACCATATTTTCCAAAAAAATAAGTTGCATTTGTGTGTGTTTGTGTGCGTGTACTTGTTTATGTGGTTAACAAGGACACAAAAGTGTATAATGACGTGGGTATGACCTAGTTGTGCCTGATTTGCTGGAATGTTCCACAATTTGAAATAATATGGCTTTTACTCTCTTTTCTTCATCAATGTTAAGCTGATTGGCCTTGTGTCCTTGTAATACAAAATGCTTAAAAATCATACAGGGTATATTTTATACAACAGGGTATTTTGTAATTCAAAATTTGCTCCAGGCTACTTACACTCACCGGCCACTTTATTAGGTACACCTGTCCAACTGCTTGTTAATGCAAATTTCTAATCAGCCACCATCACATGGCACAACTCAATGCATTTATGCATGTAGACATGGTCAAGACGATCTGCTGCAGTTCAAACCGTGCATCAGAATGAGGAAGAAAGGTGATTTAAGGCCGTACTTGCACTATGTACAGTTGCCTTGAACCGGGCCAAACCTTACTTGTCCCCCCTCCCGTCTCCCCCGACGGCCCGCACTCACATTACATTTGGGCCTGGGCGCGCTTACGTCATCGCTCAGCACAGTGGAGATTTCTTTAGTTATATTGTTTTAGTCGTTTGATATGCTGTGACACGCAGTCTAATATTTCGCCGAACAGATCAGCCACTTTTGACTTTTGATGTTCATAAACAATCATAAAGTCCTCGTGCTGCAGGAATTAGGAGGTTTGCTGAAGCTGTAGCTGTCGTGCAGAGAGGGGTTTGCGTTTTTAATAATCTATGACAGTTTGCGTTTATTAAACAGTATGAATAATTAATTAATCCATATGAAACAGTTCCTTAAAAGTCACGTCTCGCTTTGAGTTTCGGGCTCAGGCACGCTTGCACTCACACTGTAAGTGTACTGCGCCTGAGCCCAAGTGAACCGCGCTCAGGTCCAACCGGGCCAGGGCCGCCCAAGTAACCGTGCCTGAGCTCGATTCAGAGCACTCATACTTCTCAAATGATCCGTGAAATGAGCCTGGGCACGGTTCGAATAGCATAGTGTGAGTACGCCCTAAGTGACTTTGAACGTGGCATGGTTGTTGGTGCCAGACGGGCTGGTCTGAGTATTTTAGAAACTTCTGATCTACTGGGATTTTCATGCACACTATCTCTAGGGTTTACAGAGTCCAATATCCAGTGAGGGGTAATTCTGTGGACGCCTTGTTGATGCCAGAGGGCAGAGGAGTTATGCAGAAGAGCATCTGTGAATGCACGACACATCCAACCTTGAGGCAGATGGGCTACAGCAACAGAAGACCACACCGGGTGCCACTCCTGTCAGTTAAGAACAGGAAACTGAGCTACAATTTGCACAGGCTTGTCAAAATTGGATAATAGAAGATAGAAGATTGGAAAATGTTGCCTGGTCAGATGAGTCTTGATTTCTGCTGCGATATTGGGATGGTAGGGTCAATTTGGCGTCAACAACATGAAAGCATGGATCTGTCCTGCCTTGTATCAATGGTTTAGGCTGGTGGTGGTGTAATGGTGTGGGGTATATTTTTTTTGACACATTTTGGGCCCATTAGTACCAATTGAGCACCGTGTCAACGCCACAGCCTACCTGAGTATTGTTGCTAACCATGTTCATCTCTTTTATGACCACAGCGTACCCATCTTCTGATGGCTACCTCCAGCAGGATAACACGTCATGTCATAAAGCGTGAATTATCTCAGATGGGTTTCTTGAACATGCCAATGAGTTCACTGTACTTAAATGGCCTCCACAGTCACCAGATCTCAATCCAGTAGAGCACCTTTGGGATGTGGTGGAATGAGAGATTTGCATCATGGATGTGCAGCCGACAAATCTGATGCTATCATGTCAATATGGATCAAAAGCTCTGAGGAATATTTCCAGTACCTTGTTAAATCTATGCCACAAAGGATTAAGGCAGTTCTGAAGACAAAAGGAGGTTCAACCTGGTACTAGTAAGGTGTACCTAATAAAGTGGCCAGTGAGTGCCATATATTTGAAATAGGGCCTGTTGCGCCTGTTTGTCCACAGTTTAAGGACAAAGCTTTGTGTTTAATTGCTGGATGGAGTTGTTAGTCTTTTAAATGACTGAACTGTGTGTGTATACAGATTCAAGATTAGGCACTAAAAGGTGAACCGACATCCAAATTCAGAATTGAGTGTGTTCGCGGCCTGTGACTTTTACCTGTAATCATAGCAACAATGATAAATTAAATGTCAATGATGACAATGTACAAAACAGCAAAGCCTTATCACATTAGACACTAAAAAGGTTCAGCTGATGGAGTTTCATCTGTCAAATTTGAATTAACCAGCAGAGGCTTTTATACTTTAGTAAAAAGGGAAACATTTGAGTCATGTACAAACCACAAAACTGATGTGAGCAGCTCCAATGGAGGACAGAGGCTGCATTAAACCTTCAGATGACACACACGGCTCACATCTCTTATACCAAAACACAAATGAAAACTCTGAGCATGCTAGACAAGTTTGTGCAGCATTGAGAAGGTTTCTCACACTGTGGTGTGAAAGACAGCTAGTTGCTCAGAATGGAAGTATGCCTGTAAGGTTAACGAACAAAAGCATCGCTCAGAATAGACTTTTTTGCTATACTCATATCCATCTGATATCATGTGTAGAAACCTGCATGAATTTGACACATGCAAATTTGATCCCTTCACTCAAGAGCTGGCATTGTGGGAAGTGTTTGCCAATGTGTCATTATTGTGAATAAAGGGCTAGTCATTTTATGAATTGTTAGTTGGACGTTGGCTGTTACATTTTGTCTAATGATGGAGCCGAAGACCTTCACATCTTCCAATAACAAGATCAGCTATGTGTATGGCTTAAAGTCAGGGGCGGATTTAGTGATTTCGGGGCCCTAAGTGATTCCTGCCATTGGACCCAAATGTTCTTGCTCTTGTATTAAATTTTTATTACTATTTTGCAGGTTTTTTTCTTATATTATTCTATCTCCTTTTTGCATAACATGTAAAGCATCTTGTAAAACTTTTGAAATTATTTGTTTTCTTAAAATGAATTCACAACTAAATTCGTTTTTAAAATAAATCTTTACTGATTTGAGTCCTGTCGCCTCACAGCAAGAAGGTCGCTGGTTCGAGCCTCGGCTGGGTCAGTTGGCGTTTCTGTGTGGAGTTTGAATTGGATAGGCTAAATTGTCCGTAGTGTATGAGTGTGTATGGATGTTTCCCAGAGATGGGTTGCAGCTGGAAGGGCATCCGCTACGTAAAACATGTGCTGGATAAATTGGTAGTTCATTCTGCTGTGGTGACCACAGATTAATAAAGGGATTAAGCCGGAAAAAAATGAATGAATGAATCTTTACTGATTTGACTGCTGGACTGATCCATGATTGAGGGTGGGGTACACATTTGCACAGATGTAATAATTACATTCAAATTAATTTTTAGACCCTCACAGTACAAAACATTTATCATTTATAGGTACCATTTGTACTTCTAGATTTTTATTTGGGGGCCCTTGGATTTCCTGGGTCCCTAAGCGACTGCTTACCTTGCTTATTGGTTAAATTGTGATTGTCACTTCCTTAAACAGCTACAATATAAGTGAATTTGACCATTAATGGCTTGAATACAGGACTAACAGTTGCATTCAGCTGCTTTTGTATACTTGGCCACTTCTGCCACTTAATTTAAAAAAAATTGCATAAGTTGAATTATCTGACGGTGATGCGGTGGCGCAGTGGGTAGCACATTCGCCTCACAGCAACTCACAGTCACTGGTTCGAGCCTCGGCTGGGTCAGTTGGCATTTCTGTGTGGAGTTTGCATGTTCTCCCTGTGTTTGCGTGGGTTTCCACTGGGTGCTCCAGTTTCTCTCACAGTCCAAAGACGTGGTACAGGTGAATTGGGCATGCTAAAATTGACCGTAGTGTATGAGTGTGTGTGTGGATGTTTCCCAGTGATGGGTTGCAGCTGGAAGGGCACCCGCTGCGAAAAATGTATGCTGGATAAGTTGTCGGTTCCTTCCGCTGTGGCGACCCCATTAATAAAGGGACTAAGCCAAAAAGAAAATGAGTGAATTATCTGAAACTATAAAGTATTGATTTGATCAGTTTATTTCTATACTGCAGTTACTGCATATCAGTAATTTCAGCACACCAAGGACAAAATCCCTACAATATCAATAAAATACAGTTTAAAAAAAGATTCACACAATGAGGATAATGCAAAGAAACAATAATGTTTGGTTTGGAATCATAAATCATAAATGATGTTGACCGAGCAGCCTATTAAAAAGCTTGAAATAAGTGATGCTTTATAAGCACATTTCGGGAGTAGCTAGCATGCTGTTGTTTTGACAAGTTTAACTCATCATTGCAATCATTTTATTATCCAATCAGCATAAGACTAAACCCCTATTAATAATCAAGATTTTTTTTGCATCCATTATCTATTGACTTTCCGCATCCCTCCACCGCCCCAACTTTAAACATTTTAGATCAGATTTCTACCTAATTGGGGGGAGTGTTCTGATGCCGGGCTAAATACTGTGCTCGCACTCCTATCTCTCTCCCTCACTACAAGGGAAATGAAGAGTGTCACTCTGAGTTTCAGTCAAACATCTGTAACTTGTGAAACTTTTTTTTTATGGGGTGGTAGGATGGAGAAAAGTTGAGGAAGGGGCATACAGGTTTGGGGGTATGCGGTACCATACGAAATAAAGAGCACCTATGATGAAATTTAGACAGTTTGGACAGAACTGTGTGTAGGTATAGTGTGTCCACTGTCATATTGGGGTGATATAAAGACAATACATTTCTTTTTTTTCAATTTCCTGACGATCCATTAAAATACTACTTCAACTTTTGTTTCTTAAAATAACTGTTTTCTCAGGCGTCTGCGCATTCTTTAAAGTACCACCTCTACTCAGCTACTGACTAATTCAAATAAGTGTTGATTTATAAGCATGGCCTCCTGCCTTCGGTCACCCAATCTTTCTCTAAGCCAACTGTAGGCTGGTTATTAGCACTGCCTCGAGCCGCGGCAGGTAACGAGTGGCCATAATGGGTGAACAACTGGAGCTCAGGCGCTCATTGCTTTTCCTGGAGATCAGGTCTTAATCTGAAGCCATTACACAGACCTTTTCTCGAGTCGGAGGGATTGACTGCCAAGCAGAATCAGTGTAATTGGTATGAAGAGGGATTCATCAAGACTAAAGCCCACAGAGCAGGACTGAAACAAGTTAATGAATGCCTCCTGACACTGCTGACTAAACGAGACCGGTCAGAAATGGAAGTTTAAATGGCTTTTCTTAGCGTGGCGATGGCCTCATTTGCATGTGGGGATTTGGCAGTGGCTTTCAGGTGGACAGTGAACTTGGTGGAAGACGAAAAGAAAGACAGAAATGCATTTTGTCTTGCAGAGTGTGACATGGAAAAGACTGTAATGCTTCAGTTTGATCCTCGTGTTTACACTTCTGTGCGGAAGGATGGCCATTGGTGTCATACAGTGACCTAGTTTTTGAAGTAACTTTAAAAAAAAAGAAGTTGTAGTTTAAGGGTGCATTTCTGTATGAGTATATGTCAGGTTTTAAAAAAATGCTCCAGTCAAGCCAGGGCATTATGCTCTAACCCTTATGTACTGTTGGGGATGTTTTCAACCACTCTGGAGTGATTTTGAGTCTTAATTTGGCCATAACCTTTTCTCTGTTTCAGCTAGCGGAATGATTTTTGGTGACAAATCTTATTTAGACACATATTTTATGAAAATGCTTTTATTTATTTATTTAATTTTTTTTTTACTCAACAATATAGGCAAATTTACTACCTTTTCATGTTAGGGAATAGGGATGTAAACATCCCCTAAATTAAACTGCGTCAAAAAAAAAAAAATGCATCAGATACATATTTGCATAAATCTGTTGATCAACCTCAGTCCTGATCAAAACTACTAAATTGTTTAGAAAATTACAGGATTTTAACTCTTTCATTGCCAAATTCATAAATGATGTCCCTGATTTAGTGAAAAAAAAAATGACGTATTTTTTATATAAAAAGTAATTGTAGACTGGATTTTTAAAATCTTTTATCACAGTCTTGGACATGTGAAACAACATTGTCTTTGACGCGTTGTTTTTTATTTTATTTTTTTCTCTCTAATTTTCTGTTGGTGTCTGTTTTTGTCCCATTGACTTTCATTATAACCACATATTTTTCTTATGACACCATATAATCATGCATTTTTGATTGTTGGTGTTTTTTCCGGTTGTGAAGAGGTCAAATTTGTCATTTTTACTGTTAGTCATCAATTGGCAACCTTAACCCTTTAGATAGGCCTGTGTAAAAAAAAAAGCTTAGTTTCTGGATTTTATATGGAGTATAACAGCAAATTGAAGTGTGTGTATGTCTTACCTTGATGTGTCTGAGAAAATCTAAATATGCATCTCAGCTCTCAGAACTACATGAAATAAGCAAAAACAAAAACTGCATTTATGCACCATCAAATGTGGTTATAATGGAAGTAAATGGGGCAAAAACAGCCACCAACAGTAAATTAGGGGAAAAAATGAAAATCTATTAATGCATCAAAGCCAATGTTGTTACTAATCATTCACGTGACTGTGATAAAATGTAAAACAAATTCAGTCCACAATTACTTTTTATATTTAAAATACGTCATTTTGTGTGTTTTTTTTCACCAAATCAGTGACATCATTTAAGAATTTGGCAATTAAAGAGTTAAAATCCTGTACTTTTCTAAACAATTTGGTAGTTTTGATCAGGACTGAGGTTGATAACAGATTTAGGCAAAGAAATTTGAAACAAATATTTATCTGATGATTTTTTTTACAGCAGTTTAATTCAGTGGATGTTTTCATCCCTATAACAAAGGGTAGTAAATTTGAACAGTGCACAAGGGTTAATATTAGTAATATTACTGACTTATTTAGGCAAGTAATTGCAGTGAATAGGGTTTAGAATTAAAGAGTTTGTTCACCCAAAAAAAATGTTATTATTACTCATGCTCATGTCGTTCCAATTCCCAAAGACGTTTGTTCATCTTCAGAACACAAATGAAGATATTTTGGAGGAAATCTGAGAGCTCTCTGATCCTCCATAGACAGCAATGTTCCCGACTTGTTCAACGTCTAGACAAATTACCAAAAAACATTGTCAGAACAGTTTTTAGTGGTTCAACTGGAATGTTATGAAGCTACAAAGAATGATTTTATTTAACGTTTTATTCTCCTCAGTGTCAGTATAGGGTGCACGTTCATTGTATTAACTAAACATTTAACATTGTAAAGGAAGAGCATGCGTTTAGAAAACCTGTTGGTAAAATTCGAATATGTCATTGAAAAATGTTTCAATGTTCATTTGTTATGAAGGTTATTATTGTATACTTCCATCTGGTTGTTATTGCAAAATAAACCACATGGATTGATCTATGCAGAAGTCATGACCAGGGAAAGACACAATCTCCAGACATTTTACACAAAAATATCTGCAGATTTATGTAGAATAATTTTGGTACTATAGTAACTAAAACATAAAACTTTATAAGTTTTATTTATAAATATAATTTATTTAAAGTTTACAATGCAAATCCAATTAGATGCATTCGTTTTGTAAGGCTTGTCTCTCATATAAATTATTGTATCTACTAAAATACAAACTATTTTAAATAAATCATAAAAACATTTGCATATTTGTAAATAATGTTACTGAAATTAATATAAAAAATGTAACAAACAGATATTTGCACAAATTTGCATAAGAAAATAAATGGACTCAATGATTGGCTAAAAATCTGTGGATTTTCACGCAAGCAGGCTCCATGTTGGCCTATTCATGATGAAGATGAATTACAGAGATGAATTATGGCTTCATCCAACATAAACAAGTAGACACCGAATATTTATCTGAGCTAAATACTTTTATCTCTCTTAATGCTAGCTAGCTTTCAAGCATTAGAGCAATAGGCTTTATATGTAAAATCACTTAATGCAGACACCAAAATAGGAACCGCTTGTAATTTCACACTTAAATATCCAAATAACTTTAACAACGAGTCAAGATAAGAGAGATTCTGCATATAGGACGAATGCCCTAAGAAGCACGCACAAATTTAGCATCATTATAATCATCTACAAAGCAATTACCTGCGAGAGCAGAGGAAGTGTCCATATGATGTGCATTATATTAAGTAATTTGGTTACTCTTGTTTCCTAATTTGGTGAGTTATATTAAGCAGATTTTAAATCGAAAATGAATAAAGCTTTTGGAAAATGAATAAACCATGGCAGTGGTGTGGTCTGTTTTCTATTTCTGCATGGACAAACAAGCAAATGGCTGTTTCAGCTTGCTCTGATTAAGGCAAAGTCGCAGCTTATGAATCTTTGATTGCATGTCCATCCATGTGGAAATGGACATGAATGTACTGTAATTACTGTTTATTTATCCAATTATCCAAAATTTACTCTGTTAAACCCAGCATCACATTTTTGGGGGGAAAATTTACTTTGGTTGTTTATGGATGAGCATATCTGGTGTTCAACTTGCGCGCTTTCAACTATTGATAGAATAAAACTCATGCAGACTACTACTGTATATGATCGTAGTGTTGCATTGATATTAATTTGTGTAGGATAAGCTCTGGATGCATCAAGCTGGAGATATTGGGGAGGTATTTGTGGACTGGGGATGTAGAGAAGTAGTAGTTTAGATGTGCTGAAACTGACGATGAGGATGACACTTTTATTCATATAGCACAATTTTTACAACATTTATTGGCCAAAGTGCTTTCCAGTTAAATTATTTTGAGCTAAAAACTTTGCAGTTGTAAAAAAAATCTTTTAAGAAATAGACTTACAAATAGATCTTGTAACTTATCTTAGTAGCAAAGGGCAGATTTGAAATGGGTCTGAATTTACTTTGCTGTCACGATCAGGTAGGGAGGAGACGAGGACTCAATCGCAATAACTCAAAATGGGTTTATTAATAATAAAAATAAAACAAGGCAACAAAAACAACCCAGAGGGGGAAAACATTAACAAAACAAACAAACAAATTTCACTGGGCAGGCTGGCAGGGATCATGGCTGGAAGACACAACAGGACACTCGGGGGCTGCAGCCGACACTGGCGGGCGCTCTGGGCCTGGAGCCACCTTAACTGAAGATGCCTTCCTTTTTAGTCTCCGCTTTTGGGTGTGGGTTAACCCTTGGAGGTTGGTCATGGGCTGGGAGGAGGTGGTAGTGAAAGGGGTCCATTCCCCTTTTAGGATCTCCCTCTCCTTCCTGAGGCAGGCATACTCCAATAAGTCCACTTTTCAAGTTCGCCCAGCTCCTCCCAATCGAACGGCTCATCCAATTTAGCCAGAAAGAAGTGGATGGTCTCGCTGAACCCGAGCCCCCAGAGAAGGAGACCTTCGGAATACACAGAAGGTACAATGGTTCTACTGATGTGGCAGTCCTCTGGATAGGGGTTGGTCTTGGGGTCCTCTTGGCTGGGAGAGAGCTGGGCACAAAAACAAACCCATGGTCTGAAACCAACAGAAGACTGAACATAAGACATGAGCACAAGATAAATGAAAACACTTACCATGCACTCACACATGCGGCATGTTCCGATCCCAGCGCCAACCACATCAAGCGGGAGCACACGGTCCGGGCATGGCCAAAATGGCTCTTATACAAAGACACACAATAACAGAAAATGAGTGCTTGATCTGAGAAAACTCGAGCCAAACACAACATACAAGACATGACAGCACTAGTGTCTAGACTTTTCCACCAAAACAAGAATTAACAAGACTAAAGTGGCAGAATCCTGACACTTTGCATGCTTTAGGCAAAGGGTGTCCAAACCCGGTCCTGGAGGGCCAGTGTCCTGCAGATTTTAGCTCTAACTTGCCTCAACACACCTGCAAGGATGTTTCTAGAATACCTAGTAAGAGCTGTATAAGCTAGCACAGGTCTGTCTAATTGAGGTTGGAACTAAACTTTTCAGGACTCCGGCCCACCAGGACAGAGTTTGGGCACCCCTGCCTGTCTGGTTAAAAAACAGATTCTAGGCTGCTATTTATTATAATCAAGAAGTATGGGGCAACATCAGCAAAGACTTAAACAAAAAAGGTGGAAGAACATCCACTGGTGATCCGGAGTGTTCGACAATTTCCAGTAACTCTGATGCAGAATCTTATTTAAATTGATTTAAAAAGATGCTTGCTGTGTCAGGGGAAGCCAGGTTAAGAGAAGGAGGAGTTATACCTAGTCGAAGATCTATTATCTTACTATTAAAGAAAAATAAGAATTCTTCACATGAAGGGAAGGACATCCCAAGAAGAAGATAGGTAGATCGATTTAAGGCAGCTGTAATAATGTAAAAAAGAGCCTTTGGTCTCAAGCAGTTTGCATTCATAATATCAAACAAATGATGCCATTTTGCTTCTTTTTTTTTGCAACTGATGCTCTTTTGCTGGTGAACATTATATGAGAGTCTTGTTCCTCACTGTGCTAGTTGCCAATTTACTTTTCATCTTTTAAACTAGCCAGACCCTACAAAGAGCACACAAGGGCCTCCTCTGTTTTCTTGTAATTAGCTTTGAATCAATTTTCCCCCTGCACTCAATATTCAGCCCTCACTCCCTTTGAATATTCATCCATTGAGCGTGCCGTTCTGATGAGAAGTTTGCTTTTCACTTCTGCTCGAGCTTACCTGATACACACTGAAGATTTCAAATGTCATTATTGAGTCATCCTCATTCAGACCACTTTAGTCGCTTCAACACTTCTTGGTGGAGACGGTGACCTGCTGATAAATTCAGATGGATAGAGAGATGGATTGATAGAAAGATGAATAGATAGGCTGTTGTACATGGTCAGTGAGTTAGACTTGTAACCCAAAGGTTGTTGGTTCGATTCCTGGTCCCTGGCAAATTTAAGGTGTGAATAGCCCACGCTCTCTCCATCTTCAATACACAGATGAGTTTCACATGAGCAAGGCACATAATTACAGAGGCAATTACACTAGATGCAATAGCAATAGTGCGTTTGTGCAGACAGACAGATGGATAAAGACATGGATGGATGAATAAATACACATATAAAGATGTGGATGGATGGATGGATGGATGGATGGATGGATGGATGGATGGGTGAATGGACTGATATAGATGGATGATAAATGGATAAACAAACAGATATAAAGACATACAGATGGATGGATAGATACATCAATGATGGATTGATCAATGAATGGGGAATAAATAGACAAGTATTTGGATAGATGGATTTCTGAATTGATCAATGAGTGGAGAAATAAATAGATATGAAGATGTTGATGGATAGATTGATACAGATAAATGGGTGGATGGATGATTTGATGGATGGATGGATGGATGGATCCAGCAATGATGAATTGATTAAATAGGGAATAAATGGACGTATAAAGATGTGGATGGATTGATGATGGATGAATGGATGGATGGATGGATGGATGGATCCAACGATGGATTAATTGGATGGATATTAGATGGATCCAATAATGATGAATTGATTGAATAGGGAATAGTTGGACATAAAGATGTGGACGGATGGACTGATGTAGATGGATGGATTAATGGATTGATCGATGAGTGAAGGAATAAATAGACAAAGATGTGAATGGATGGACTGATCTGGATGGATCTATCAATCATAAATTGATCGATGGATGGGGGATAAATAGACAAAGTCGATGAATGGATGGCTGATTAATGGATAGATGGACATAAATAGACAGATATAAAGGGATGGATAGATGGATGGATGGATGGATGGATACAGATAGATAGAATCACCATTCACTTTATATGTAAAAGAGCAGCGTGAGTGTTTTCTATAGTAGATAAAGGTTATTTGGGACTGAAAGAACATCAGGGTGAAAACCATTCTTTCTGTTTAAGGCCACATTCACATGTAGACAGTACAGTGTGTGCAGGAGCCGCTAGCTGTGAGCTGAACAGCAGGATTGATCTCTGCATAAAAACTCTGTGAAATAAAAAAAATTGTGGACAAGAAGCCTGAAACATCCTCATACAGTAAATCTGAAAAATCTCTCATACAACAGACATAATTTAGCAAGTCCCAAAAGAAGTGGTCTTTACTACTAGGTACAGTACTTCATATTATATTGCACAACACTTATAGTGCTACTTTGGTGGGTTTAAGCTTGAGTTAAGGTGTTAATGATGGGTCAACAGTGCAATTATGAATGCAATTACTGAAAATGATTACAGATCTAATTACATGCAGACATTTTTTTTTAACAAATTATTCATTCAAATGTTAGTACGTAAACTGTAATAAAGTATATGATCAATTAGTCGTGGCAGCATATGTTTTTAGTTCATTGTAACTTATTAAACTAAGTTAATCATGTTCTAACTTAATTTTAGAAGTTACGCAAGCTGTTTTAAGTCAGTTTAGCATAATATAAGTTCAATGGACTCATAAATGTAATTTGATTCTTTAATACTATTTTTATTTATGGCAACCAGGATTTTTTACAGTGTAGTGATTAGGCCACAATGTAAAGTGAATTTTAAGAAAGTAAATACAACAGCTTGCTTTACTGCTGTATCATGGTGTCATGGTGACTCTGTTTGATTCATCTGTTTGTCTTTTTTATTAAAATTGTTGTCATTGCATATTTGAATTAAAGTAGGCTGAATAGTTTAATTCAAATATGCAATGACAAAAATACTAAGATTTAATAGGCAACAAAACTGTGTCGCATCATTTATCAGTGTAGACCATTACATAATGCTGATCGTAAACGTGCAAACAATTGTTGTTTAAGATAACACTAATTACAGAGACTGTTCACTTTTGTGCTACTTGAGTTCTAAAAGCAGTGAATATGTTATGAAACACCTGCTTGATAGAGATTTAATCATCTCTTAATTACTGTCTGATTTGGTAAAACTCAAGCATGTGCTCGGCAGAAGCGCTCTGAATTAATCTTGCATCTTGTTAAAGTATAGCATCTGATTTTCTTCTACTCCTGCGTTTTTGTTTTTTTAACCAAATGCATAGTCTGGGATTCTGAAGGCACTGCAATCTGAAATTTGAGAAAAGTCTGAAGTGAGTAATTGCACCATTTAGACTCGAAGAGATAAAGTGCCTCTGTAATTTAGATTTCAGAAGTCAAGCACAAATGCTGCCGGATTATTTTTAAATCCAGCTTTCTTCATCAGACAGAGAGAATCCACTACACTACCTGACAAAAGTCTTGTTGTCTTTCCAGATTTTAGGAACAAATAACTTGACTTCTAGTTGATCATTTGGTATGAGAAGTGGCTTATATGAAAGGCAAAAGCCTCTAGATTACGCTTATTTGACCAAAATATAAATATGATCATGCCTTTATTTTTGATTATTTAATTAGACAGTAAGGTCTGACTTTGCTTAGACAAAAGTCTTATCACTTAACAGAAATAATCTCCAGTATAAAATATAAAGTCATGGTGCAGTGGAAAAACGACTGCATCCATACATCTCTGCAATGACTCAAATAACTAATAAAGTCATCTGGAATGGCAAAGAAAGCGTTTTTGCAGGACTCCCAGAGTTCATCAAGATTCTTTAGATTCATCTTAAATGACTCTTCCTTCATCTTACCCCAGACATGCTCAATTATGTTCATGTCTGGTGACTGAGCTGGCCAATCCTGGAGCACCTTGACCTGCTTAGCTTTCAGGAACTTTGATGTGAAGAATGAAGTAGGAACGCTATCCTGAATTTGCCCTCTCCTGTGGTTTGTAATGTCTTGATACCTCAGGTTGTTGATGTTGCCATCCACTCTGCAGATCTCTCATACTCCCCCATACTGAATGTAACCCCAAACCATGATTTTTCCTTTACCAAACTTGACTGATTTCTATGAGAAACTTGGGTCCATGCAGGTTCCAATGGGTTTTCTGCAGTATTTGTGATGATTGGGATGCAGTTGAACAGATGATTCATTAGGAAAATCTACCTTCTGCCACTTTTCCAAATGATCAACTAGAAGTCAAGTTATTATTTGTTGCTCTTACAACTGGGATCGAGGACAAGACTTTTGTCAGGTAGTGTAGAAAATTGAGGGATTTACCCATGAGACTGTAAACAAATGTACTTTGTGATTGTTGGTTTTAGTGCAAAATAATAAATGCAAGTATGTGGGCAAAGTTAAATAGGCTTCTGAAAGCAAACAGAAAATAAAGCACTAAAAGGTCTTCAAACATTAAAAAAAAACATTTTATCAGTTCATCAGTTTTCTGATGCATAACAATATGAAAGCAGCCAAGTGCATAAAACAAAAAGGCGAAAAAAACTGAACAGAAGGTGCAGCAGATGAAAGTAGTTTCATAATACAGTAATAGAGAGTCCGTGGCCTTTTATGCAGCCTAACAGTGTTTTGCGCACCTTCCTTTGAAGATGGTCAGCAATAATGTCTAAATACTGTGTAGTGTACAAAACGCACTCATATTCAGCATTCGAGTGTACACTAGACTCCTCATACACTTCCACGCTCAAAAAAGCTTTTCAGTATACCAGGTTTTTGTAGATCCAAAAGGATAACCAGCTTAATTGCATTTGTTCGAAATTAGCGTGATGTAATCAGCTGTATGATTTAGGCGAGGTCATGAAATCTGGTGTATAACTTGTGCTTTTAAATTGAACTGCTTGTAATTCTGTTACGGTTATGTGCGCCATGATCATCTTAAATGCAGGACGTTTATTAGGCCATTTGCATGTGGTTCATTTACCATCTGCCGAACCAAGGGCAAACGAATATAAAATGTCCATATGGAGCCAAAGTAGAAAATTTATTTGAAATAAACACATTATTTATACTGCACGATTAATTTACTTATATGTTTTTGGTAATAATTATTTGCTATTTTTGTTGATATATTTGTGTTATTGCTACAGGAAAACAACTTGCAGATATGATATGTCGAGCCAAAGAACAAATATTAAAAATTTATTTGAAATACACAAATAAAACAATTCTGCAGGATTAATTTACTTATATATATATATATATATATATATATATATATATATATTATAATTATTATTAATTTGCTATATACACTCACCCGCCACTTTATTAGGTACATTTGTATCTAATCTGCTGCAGTTCAAACCCAGCATCAGAATGAGGAAGAAAGGTGATTTAAGTGACTTTGAATGTGGCATAGTTGTTGGTGCCAGACAGGCTGATCTGAGTATTTCTAAAACTGCTGATCTACTGGGATTTTCATGCACAACCATCTTTAGGGTTTACAGCGAATGGTCCGAAAAAGAGGAAATATCCAGTTAGCGGCAGTTCTGTGGCCGCAAATGTCTAGTTGATACCAGAGGTCAGAGAAAAATGGTTAGACTGGTTCGAGCTGATAGTAAGACAACAGTAACCCAAATAACCACTCATTACAACTGAGGTATGCAGAAGAGCATCTCTGAATGCACAACACTTCCAACCTTGAGGCTGATGTGCTACAACAGAAGAAGACCACCCTGGGTGCCAATACTGTCAGCTAAGAACAGAAAACTGAGGCTACAATTCAAACAGGCTCACCAAATTTGAACAATAGAAGATTGGAGAAACGTGTGGTCTGATTTCTGCTGCAACATTGGGATGGTAGGGTCAGAACTTGGCATCAACAACATGAAAGCATGGATCCGTCCTGCCCTGTATCAATGGTTCAGGCTTGTGGTGGTGGTGTAATAGTGTGGGGGATATTTTCTTGACACACTTTGGGCCCATTAGTACCAATTGAGCATTGTGTCAACACCACAGCCTACCTGAGTCATGTTGCTGATCATGTCCATCCCTTTATGACCACAGTGTACCCATCTTCTGATGGCTATTTCCAGCAGGATAACGTGCTATGTCATAAAGTGCGAATCATCTCAGACTGGTTTCTTGAACATGACAATGCGTTCACTGTACTCAACTGGCCTCCACAGTGACCAGATCTCAATCCAATAGAGCACCTTCGGGATATGGTGGAACGGGAGATTCGCATCATGGATGTGCAGCTGACAAAACATCAGCAACATCATCTCTGAGAAATATTTCCAGTACCTTGTTGAATTTATGCCACAAATGATTATCGCAAAAGGCAAAAGGGGTCCAACCCGGTACTAGTAAGGTGTACCTAATAAAGTGGCCGGTGATTATATGTGTTCAAATGCTACAGCAAAAAAAAATAACCAGTAGATACAATAAAATGCCAGTTTACAACAGTAAATAAGCATGTATAAATATTAAGCAAAATAAATAAATAAATAAATAGTGTTGTACTGTACTGGACTGTTAGTCTGCTTTTGCTCTGCCAAAACAAATAACTTTAAAACCTTCAACTTCAAAATAATACATTTTTAAGCAAAGTCACATCAGTTTAATGGACAGGTCAAAGACTCACGAAGAGTGTCTTGTTGTGAAGAATTGATGGAAACCAGCAGAAAAATAAATGATTGAAAAATTCCCCCTTTACTAAAATAAATCTCAATGTTTTAATATTAAATATTTCAAATGAAATAGGTCAACATTGAGTATTCGAAAAGAATATAAGGACAATGCAAATGTGCTTGGTACACTTTTATTGCATTGAATATGCTATGCATTACATTGTTTGGTATTACAGAGGTGTTTTTGTTTTAAGTAAACCTGTAATGGACACTTGAGTGCAGTACTTAACATCAAGCAGATGGACATACATTATTAATGCATCACCGTACAATGACACTAAATGAATACATAAGAACAGTGAGTGAACAGCAGCCTTTTCCCCTTTTTTCCATTTATACCACCTGTGTATATTTTGAATAAGATATGAGTCTTAAACAGATCATTTTTCATTTCATTTTAGATGCTATTATGATGAAAAATACTTTAAAAACATTTAAACATTGCTTTGATTTTTCAAAATAATCAACTGAGATGACTTTCAGGCCATGCCATCTAAAAAGTAGCATTTCAATATCTTGAAAAAAGCTGCTTTTCTTCAAAATAGTGCAGTTGATGAAAACACCTCAATGGACTTAGTGTTGCAAATGGTCTCAATTCAGAGGCTGCATCTTTCAAAGTCCACAAAGGTCAAGCCGAGCATTGTTAAATGAGGCGGTCTAGCCTACAGAGGATTGCACTTTTCATCTAGCAGCTGTGACAGTTGCTGCCAAAGAACAGCAGAAACGTTAGTATTACAATGTTTAGATATGATATTAAACTGTCTGAATTTAGAACAGGGTTCCCAACCTGCCAAAAAATGTTTACCAAGTCCATTTAGGTGCATTCTCAGAAACAAAATGTACAAAAGGGGTTACAGTGGTACTACCACAAGCTACAAAAGGTAAAATAGTACCAATATGCACACCTTAGCTACTAATACATAGGGCTGCTCGATTCTGGGGAAAATCATAATCACGATTATTTTGGTCATAATTGTAATCACGATTATTTAAAACGATTATCAGTGGGCAAGATGTCCAAAAAGTTTTGGAGATATATATTTATCATAAATTACAAATGTATTAAAAACATGAATGAATCAAATACACATTAATAAACTAAGCACTTCCCATGCTGCAAAAGTCATACAGTAAATGATTTTACTCATTTTCATGTGAAAAGCAATAATGGTTAATCTCAATTCATGTTTTTTCAAAATCATTGGAAACCAAAATTGAAACTGAATGTTGATTAATTGCACAGCCCTACTAATAGATTTACCTTTAAAGGGTTAGTTCAAGAATTCACACTTAGCTGATGATTACTTATAAGCTTGTTTGGCATGCTGTCCCGGGAGAGAGCCCTGAGCTCATGAGATCCTCGAGCCCGGGGCTCCCTCCCGTTGCAAGGCGAGAGGGGAGATCGAGCTCAGGTAGATCTTGAGAACTCCCCTGTCGTGATTGAAGAGCAGATAGTAGTTCTCTTCAACGAGATAGGTACTAGATAGGGAGCAAGTCTATAGTGTTGGTTAATCAATAACTTAGGTTGCATGTTTTTTAATCGGTGGGAGGAAACCGGAGAACCTGGGGGAAACCCATGTGAGCACAGGGAGAACGTGCAAACTCCGCACAGAAATGCCCGCTGGTTGGTAAAGCCTAGAACCATTGACATTCTTGCTGTGAGGCAACAGCGCTAAGCGCTGGGCCACCGTGTCACCAATCTAGGAAAGAGGAGGAGTAGGGGTGGAAGGGGGGATTCTTCAAAGCGAAGATAGCGGTGATATGAAACCCGGAGTATTTATAGTAGCTTAGGGATCATCTGATTGGTGCGTAGTGAATTGGATAATGTGGGTCCAGCGGCTAGCAATCATAAGCACGTGATCCTCTCGAAATTAGTTTATAAATAAACTTCACTTCTCACAAAGATTTAAATTCTGTCATCATTTACTCATCCTTCACTTGTCACAAACCTGTTTGACTTTTTTTTTCCTCGGTTTAACAAAAAAATATAACATTCATTCATTTTCTTTTCGGCTTAGTCCCTTTATTAATCTGGGGTTGCCACAGCGGAATGAACTGCCAACTTATCCAGCACATGTTTTACGCAGCGGATGCCCTTCCAGCCACAACCCATCTCTGGGAAACATCCATACTGTTCACACTCATACACTACGGACAATTTAGCCTACCCAATTCACCTGTACCGCATGTCTTTGGACTGAGGAGGAAACCAAAGCACCCGGAGGAAAACCACACGAACGCAGATAGAACATGCAAACTCCACACAGAAATGCCAACTGTTCCAGCCGAGGCTCGAACCAGCGAACTTTTTGCTGTGAGGCGACAGCACTACCTACTACGCTGCCCACAAATATAATATATAAACATAAATATTGGTCCATTATAATATAGCAAAATATTGGTCCATCAGTTAAAGTTAATGTATTTAATGACATGACTGAACTATTAGTAATAGATGTATTACTGTTAATCATTGTTGATGTTAGTTAATGCTATTTAAGATAAATAAAGTTAGTTCATAACTCATGGTGCTTTATCTAATGTTAACAATCACAACTTTGTATTTTAATAATGCATTAGATAATGTTGAACTATAATTAATAAATACATTACAAGATTATTGATACTTAATGTTAGTAAATAAACATTGACTAATGGATCATTATTCTAAAGTGTTATCGATATATTTAAGAAAACTAGAAACCTGTAACCATATTTGACTTTCACAATATGTGCTTTTCTTACTATGGAAGCTAATAGTTACAGTTTTTCAGCTTTCTTTGAAATATCTTCTTTAGTGTTTAACAGAATAAAGAAGCTCATAAACATTTACTCTTAAGGTAAATTTTTGGATCAACTATCCCTTTAAGGTAACAATTTATCATTTAGGGCTAAATAAGGTAAAAATACTATCTACAATTTCTATAAATTCCATCTTAGTATTTGTATTTTTAAATTTGTGTCATTAAATATGTCAGCTGTCATGCAATATCACGTCCTGGCACATCATCAGACGTCTGATCTGAAGCACTGAACAAACTGCCATAGCTCGTCAAGAAACATGTTATTTTTGATAAGGACTTCTGAATTGTTCACAAAACTTAATGGTCTTAAAGATAAATATAAAATAAATGTACTATATTGATACTGATGGTTCCATTACACTGTAAAACCCAATAAGTTAAAGCAACTCAAACCGTTTGAGGAAACCAATTGCTTCACACCATTTGAGTTAAAAACTAATCTATGTGAGTACTGTGAACTTACTCCATTTAAGTTGAAGTAATGAGGTATTTAATTAACTCATTACCTTCAACAGTTCAAAACTTTTTTTTCAAATGAGTAGAATTAACTTTCAGTCAATTTTGAGTTAACTACACTCATTTCATTTGATAAAGTTGACTGTTGGGTTTTACAGTGTAGAAGCTCTCCACTGAAGTTTGGGGAAACAATAATGGCTCTTCTGTGATGCCACAATGTGAAAACACCTTTATTTTTTAGGAGTGTGGTTCATAGATTTGTTTCAGATGTTTAATATTTGAAACATACATACATTTTTCAGTTCACATATAGAGAATTCTTGCCCTCAGGCTGTTTAATTCTAGAATACAAAAAGAAAAGCATTACAGACAATAACATATTTTTTAAACATGCTTTGATTTTTACTCATGCTTTGAACTCTGATCACCTTTCAGACCATGGTAACAAAAAGTTAAAGGGGACATAATATGACCCTTTTTACAAGATGTAAAATAAGTCTCGGATGCCCCTAGAGTGTCTATGTGAAGTTTCAGCTCAAAATACCAAACAAATAATGTTTTATAACTCTTTGTAACTGCCCCTTTTAGGCTTTGATGCTAATTGTGACATTTTGGTGACTGTCGCTTTAAATTTAAATGAGATTGTGCTCCAAGTAAAACATACTCTAAGGGCGTGCTCACACTATGCTATCCGAACCGTGCCCAGGCCCGTTTCCCGGATCGTTTGAGAAGTGTGAGAGCTCTGAAACGGGCTCAGGCACGGTTTACTTGGGCGGCCCTGGCACGGTTGGAAGAGGTGGGCCTGAGCGCGGTTCACTTGGGCTCAGGCACGGTACGCTTACAGTGTGAGTGCAAGCGTGCCTGAGCCCGAAACTGAAAGCGAGACGGGACTTTTAAGGGACTGTTTCTTATGGATTAATTATTCATTCGTATTGTTCAACAAACGCAAACTGTCATAGATTATTAAAGACGCAAATCCCTCACTGCACCACAGCTACAGCTTCAGCAAACCTCCTAATTCCTGCAGCACGAGAACTTTATGATTGTTTATGAGCGTCAAAAGTGGCTGATCTGTTCGGCGAAATATTTGACTGTCACTGCATATCAAACGACTTAAACAATATAACTAAAGAAATCTCTACTGTGCTGAGCGAGAGCGCTTACTGAGGAACGCATCGTCGATGACGTAAGCATGCCCAGGCCCGAATGTAATGTGAGTGCGTCTGGGGAGACGGGAGAGGGGACAAGCATGCTTTAACCCGGTTCAAGGCAACTGTACATAGTGTAAGTACGGCCTAAAAGGTAGTGTAATCTACAATAAGTTAAGTGTATGGGTGAAAGCGGGGCAGTGTTTCAATGTGATCCGGTTCTGTGACTGCTGGTGTTGGTTGCTGTATGGTTAACAATTATGACAGTTAAAGTAACTAGGTTAAATAATTAAATATTAATCTAATATGTTGGGCATTTTTTTGTGTGTTTGGGTATGTTTTGCACAGCTTTTGGGCTGGAAAAAGTCAGCTATATCTTGCAACACTGCTTATGTGTCAGCATAGTGGCAGATTCAAAAACAAGACTAACGTCCTATGCTAATAAGGGAGAGATTGCCACTAATGGGCAGGGCTTCCCCCCTCTGATGACATACAAATGGAGAATGTCAATCAAAGTGTGTTTGTTTTTATAAAGTGTGATTATAAAAAGAATTAAAAGCTGGTTAAGTTTACAGACTGTTGTCAAATAACTTTGTTTAAACCTCTTATAAAAGGGATTTTTGCATAATTGGTCCCCTTTAAGAACTCAACATGTTTATTCAAACAACTCTGGCTCACTGTGCCTCAGTCTAAATTTTTTCTAACCTGAATACGTTGCTTCAGTATGTTTCGTTGCACGTTTCAGATAACAAATCCAGTAGAAGACGCTATCTACATTTTTGCGAATGTGAAATACGTTACTTAGTTTTTTTTTGTATGTTTCAGATACACATTTTTCTTGTAAACATCGACAAAAAGGCAGGGCTTGTCATACAGATCACCAAGATGAGCAAACAACTGACTAAAATCCTCCCTAAACCAAACAATGGTATTTTTTAAAAAGCAAACGTAATAGAAAAGTGCACTCCGACCATGTAATTTTAATCATGATTTCACATAACTTTTATCTCGTTTGTGTTACCATGCTGTGCTAGGCTTGAACTGTACAAGGTGAGCCACCAAGCAAACTGACCATGCTAGAAAAGTTGTCCATAAGCAGATAGATTGGTGAGGCAAATCTATTAGATTACAAATCACGAAGATTGTCAAAGGTGTTTGTAGTACATGTTTGGGGTTGCCCAAATGTAATCCTGCATTTGTCAATAATATATCCCTGTAAAGTGTGAAAAGGAGCTACTGTTGTCGTAATATTGCTCTGTAGCATTTAATTTACCTAGATACTACAGTCAAACATACAATGAAATATGTTTTTTTTTGTAACACTTTAGTTTAGGTCACAATTCATGCTATTAACTACTAGCTTATAACCTGCCTATTATAAAAATATTAACTGTTTGTTAGTAGTTACAAAGCAGCTAATTAGCTGTTTATTAAGCTAGTAGTGTTTGTTAATGGTTTGTTAATACAGTGAATTGGGACCTAAACTAAAGGGTTACTGTTTTTTCGTTTGCACATTTTTTATGAGCCTGTGTTGATTACTAATGCACACACAAATATGACAAATAACACTCGACAAAAGACACGAGGCTGTATCTTTACAAACATTTAGCTTATTCAGAAAAAAAGCTACTACACTGTAAAAAAAAAATCCTGGTTGCCAATTTTTAAGCTGAATCAAATTAACCTTATAAGTGCATGGAACTTATATTATGTTAAACTGACTTAAAAGTACTTGCATAACTTATACAATTAAGTTAGATCATGGTTAACTTAGTTTAAGAAGTTACGATGAACTAAAAATATATGCTGTCATGCACAGCACAGACAGCACAGCACAGCACAACCTACTGGTCAGGAGATGCAACATATTTGCTTACAACTTCTAAACACCTCCCAAGACTGATCCTTAAATTAGCTTCAAACGTTTAACGTTCTAGCAAATAGAAGTGCTTTTCACTTCATATATTGATTTTGCCACAGCTTTAACAAATCAGGTCAGATGGTACAAACCTTGCCCTCAGGCTGGTCAGTCTCAAACATCTGTGTGGAGGAGGGAAAAAAAGTCTTAATCCTGTGAAGTCTTACTAATGGCCATGGGAATGTCAGCCAGAGTGCTACAAGTGTTCAAGCGAGTCATTCGGCTGGAGGTGGTGATGCTGCTCTGCGTGCAGTGAGCTTTTCGTCTTTGAAACATGTTGTGGCACAGATACGACAGAAACTTTTTGTGCAGAGAAGCATAAATAAAAGGATTGTAGCAAGCCGAGCTCATGGCTAGCAAGTGGCACGACACCTGGATCACATTGACGTGATTCTTGCTCAGGATGGCGAAGTCAGTGTCCAGATCCCGAATGAGGTTCACTATTTGCAGCGGGAGCCAGGAGAAGGCGAACGACAGAACCGACACCAGCAGCAGGCGAAATGTCTTGCGCCTCTTGCGTCCCCATTTCTCCTGGTTGGAAGGTGTAGCAGCCATGAGGCGAGGTGTAGCTCTGTGCTGCAGGTGGCACGAGATGGCACAGTAGGATATGGATACTGCAGCCAGAGGAACGAAATAAGAAAGAAGCAGGAAAAAACAAGAGTATATCAGACGACTGAGCTCTTGCCCCTGCCAGAACTCCTCACAGACCGCCATTTCATGGCCTGTTTCACTGAGATCCAAGTAGACTGTGTGTAGAGCAGTGGGAGTTGACATTGCTAGTGCGCAGAGCCATATGCTAACCACCAGCCATCCGCAAAACCAACGACCTCCACGCCGCCGAATTGGGTAGGCTACCACTACATATCGGTCCACGGCAATGGCGGTCAACGAAAGGACTGCAGCGAATGCAGTCGCAGTTTGCATCAAAGTAACAAAATGACACATAAACTGGCCAAACACCCAACCACGCTCATCGAAGGCATAAAACGCTGTCAAGGGGACACAGAACAGGCACATGACCAGGTCGACCACGGCCAGGTTTCCGATGAGGAAGTTTGTGGTGCTGTGGAGTTTCTTGTTGAGGCCAATGAGGATGAGGAGGAGCAGGTTTCCAGAGCAGGCGATCAGGACGAGCATGGTGTATAGTGGGATGAAGAGCGGCTTCAGGTCCATCAGCAGCTGGAGTCCGGTGAAAGATGAGGAGGATAAATCTAGGGAGGTGTTTCTCCGGGATTCATTGTGGAGGTTGTCCATGTCTGCCATGGTGCGGTGACAATAAACAGACACCTGTTTGAGATAAATGTAAACGCTGTAAACAGAAATGTAGGATGTCAATAGAAAGTGAATATTTGTTTAATGTACACAGTAGCTCAAATTTGTGGTAAGAATTAAGAAAATGATTAGTTTTATTATTTAGTAGCATTGATGGATTAGATTCTGAAAACTGGAGTAATGGCTGCCAAAATTTCATCTATTTTAGTAATGTTTTACTAATATCTTTATACTCAGCATAAATGAGTACAGCCCCATTGAAAATGAATCTTTTTTTTTAGATTTATTTTTGGCCTTTTTGCCTTTTGTCCTATTAGATAGGACAGTAATCAGACAGGAAGCTAAGTGGGAGAGAAGGGGGTGTAGGGTCAGGAAATGTCCTCTAGCCGGGATTCAAACTTGGTTCGCCCTATGTTGGTGTGCTAACCACTAGGCTATTGTGCTGCCAAAAATTAATCATTTTGTACATTTCTCAGTGAATACAGACAATGTGATTTTGGTGCATTTCGGTGCAAATCGGTTTTATTAAAGGTCCCATGAAATTAAAATACATTTTTTAGATGTTAGTTTTTAGATTCTCTAAAACAGTGACAAAATTTGCATTTAGAAGATATAAAACTGATATAAACATGTAAAGCTTCTAGTCTTTCCCCTCTGCCTAAATGGATCAACGATCCATCAAATCAAAATTGTATTTATGTCAACTCAAACTACAGTTTCTCATCAAATGTTCTCTAGTGTCTGATATGTCCCGCCCCCTTTAAAACGCCTTTGCTTTTCATTTGATGCACTTGAACTCAACCACTCTCACTGTCAGAGCGGTAATACAACAAAACGACATTGAATAAAAAATATCTCAAAGCACTTCACTGCCCCTTTAAACAGCTAAATTTATTTTAAAAGATAACATCTAAAATAAAATTCACCTAACGTCTTTAGGAATAGGAAGATAATACATTTAAATAAAAAAAAATAAAAAATTAGTTACAAAATTTCAACTACATTTAAGATTTTTATGGCTCTCTTGATTTTTCCTATATTAAAATGTCATTTAATATTTTTACCTACCATATTTATTCAAATATACTCATTTTTGCTCTATAATCTCAGTTATTTAGCTAAATTAGTTCCAGTTAGTTAGGCAGGTAATAGTTATTAGCATTAATTGTGACCTAAACTAAAGTTTTACTGTGAATTTTATATGAAATCATGGTCTACACAACAATCTCTGGACTTGCTGCATCACAGACACCAATATTTTAACATTTTATAAAAAAATTGTATCACTTTCTGGACATGGGATATTAGACATATAGTAGGTATATATTGCGATCATGGTTTTCAGCGCTTTGTAAACGCTTATCATTACCATTTGTTGAGTCTCCCCATATAGTTTGATAGAGCGCTTGGACCTGGAAGCCACTTCGCGTGACACACTTAACAAGCAGATATAAGATTTAAATATTACAATTATTACAATGAATATTATTACTTGTGCTAATTGCTTTAGTGATATAGTTGGAGTTAATAATCTAAATATATAGAATGTCAGTGGTTTCATACTAATAACTCACCACACCAAACACACAATGGTCCGCCATGTACACATCACCCTTATTTAATGTAGTCTGGGTCGTATTTTCTGTGACCCTGCATCTTGTGAGAACAGACCTCTGACCCATTTTCGAGGTCACGACCTCCCAGTTTTGAACCGCTGTTTCAGCAGAAGTGAAATAAAACGAATTCATGTATTGCTTGGTCATTTTCTCATGAAGCAAATTCAGTATTTCCTCAGATCTGAATGACCTTTGATATCAGCACAGACCACTATACGCCGGCCTGGAAATGGATGTCCACTGTGGTTCACTTGTTTGTGTGTTCAGTATAAAGGACAGACTTAAGTAACCCGAACAGACCACAGTGTACATCACAGCGAGAGAATCTCTTTAATCTGTGTTCTCTGTCCTCATGAAAGTGAAAGATGTACAGATAACGTCTTGAAATGATGCCTGGTCAGGACCGTATGTTATTATTTTTGAATTCGGGGTAATCATTGCTGGATTGTGCATAAGAGATAGCGAAACGCTCTAGTCTTCATCTCCTAAAAGCTCTAGAGCACTGAGGATCCACTTTTATCTCTTTGCAATAAAATTCCATTAACGGCCACTCATATGTACTTATGGAGAAGAAGTCTCTTTAATACTGGCTTAAACTGAACAACTTCAGCAGACGTTTGGCTTCTGTCTGTTCGAGGACTCTTACAAGTTGTTAGATGTTCAGAGTAACAAGAGTTCACTGTAAAGGGTGAATGGAAGAAGTCAATGAGTCACACTGAACCTGCTGTTGAGACAGAATCTAACTGTTCAGCAAACGCAATAATATCACATTTTTGAACACTTTGTTGCGTAACAGCTTATTGTTAGCATTGTAGCAGATTAAGCTACGTTTTTAACTCACAATTCTGAGGTATTTTTCTACATTTCTAAGATAAAGAAGAGGATTTGTGAGAACTGTTCAACATAAATTTGATATTAATATTAATAAGTAACTAAGTAGTGTGTATTTATTTAGCGCATTTATTGTATTTGGCCATACACTTACAATCATGAGGATCTCTCCACACCACCACCAGTATGCAGCATCCACTTGGATGATGCAACGGCAGTCATAGGACAACGATGCCAGTGTGCTCACCACTAACTATAGATGGAGTGGAGAGACAGTGATAGAGCCAATTCGGTGGATGGGGATGATTGGGAGGCCATGATAGGTAAGGACCGATAAAGGAAATTTGGCCAGGACGCCACCTCTACTCTTTACGAGAAATGCCATGGGATTTTTAATGACCACAGAGAGTCAGGACCTCGGTTTAATATCTCAATCGAAAGACGGCGCTCACTGGCAGTATAGTGTCCCCTTCACTATACTGGGGCTTTAGGACTCACACAGATCGCAGGTTGAGCACCCCTTTGCTCGCCTCACTAACACCACTTCCAACAGCAACCTAGTTTTCACATGTGGTCTCCCATCCAGGTACTGACCAGGCTCAACCCTGCTTAGCTTTAGTGAGTATATTTCTTGGACTGCAGGGTGATATGGCTGTGTGAGATAGATAGGACTTGGTGATTAGTCGAAGGCAATTTGTATGCGCATTTTGTCAGCAACGCTGGTTACTACACAGAGTCGTAGTTCACTGACAAGCTTCGCAAAATCACATTTAAAATCGAAATCAGTTTATTCAGACGATATGAAATTAAGACGCTGCATATAACTAATAACTTTAGTCGAATGTTTGAATTAAATCCTTCAGATAATGCCATAATCATGTAATTATTGACAATCAGGCACATTGAATCAATGAATGCAGTAAAATTTGGTGTTTTTAATGCAACACTGTGGAGATTTCCCAACGCAATCTCAGGGCAAATTCTGTCTTTTTTATTTAGTGGTTAATATGAATTTATTCGTTAACCAGTGTAGGGTTGCAGCTGGAAGGGCTTCCACTATGTAAAACTTATGCTGGATAAATTGGCGGTTCAATCCGTTGTGACGACCCATGATTAATAAAGGGACAATGCGGAAAAGAAAACGCATGAATGAATGAATTTATACAATGTCATTTATACTTTTTAAAACGATTTGATCATCCCCTCATGTGGGCAAAGGTTTGGGGCCAAGCATCCTTTTAAAAATTGTACAATTTCAAATGAATGGAATTATACAATCAACAAAATGACTTTTCCTAACTATACACAATTTATTTAAAGTAGTTGAAAAAAACACACAAAAACAGTTTTGGGGGGGACAACTTAATTGTTTTATGTTCAATCCACTTAAATTTGTAAACACAGTTAAGCTACCTCAGTAGATTTGCATTGGTACATCGTGAATGAATTATGTGGAACTCATTGGTAGCACTGGGAGATCGAGTTGGTTTTCCTGGGTTGTTTTTTCTTGATGTTTCTCAAAGTTTTCACAGCTTTGCGATTTTAATTTCGATTATTCACCCTGCCCTAGTGAATATTTATAAATACAAACTTTATCAATTTTATCAATATCAGACTTAGAGTTTTGGATCACAATTCTGATGTTAATATGCTGTCACTATTCTGTCAATCATGTTTGGAATTCTGACTATCTCTTAAAACTACAAGCTTTATTTATTTTTTTTTTTTTAGAAGACTCTGTCTACAGACTGGGTGCAGATGCAAGTTGGACTGCATGTAATGCTTTTAATGCGCACACCTAACCCTATTCCTAACAATAACATCACTAGCTCCATTGAGTGCATTGTTATGAGATACTATATTGTATGTATACATTTTTTTTATTCCTCCAATTGAAAGTTGGAATTTCAAGTGGCCTTTTTCTTGTAACTGCAGGTTTACAGGTTGTTTCGCAGTTCTTACATTTTTCATGCAGTTGCGGGTCTATAGTCTCACAATTCCGACTGAGACACAAATAGTAATTCTGAACATAATAGTGAGAATTCTAAAATATAAATGTGCAATTGCAACTTAGGGAAAAAGTCATAATTATGCGATTAAAAAACTGCAATTATACCTAAATTCAATGACCCTATATTTAGTGGGGGAACAAGCTTCCTACTTTGACAAATAACAAAATGTCATGTCAAAATTTACTTAAAAATTGTGACAACATGCCCCCTATTGAGCATCAAATATAAAAGCACAAAACTGAAATTGGAATAAATAGAGAAAGGATAAATGGGCTTGGTTGATTAGTTCACCTGATGCATTATTGAGATCTCCATTAATAATGAACAATAATGGACAATCTTAATATGAAGAGAACATCCTGCGAGCCTGTTGCTTTCTGTCAAAAACAATATAATGACTGTGATTTGTTGGACCATCAGATTAATCTACTGCATCCAGGCAGACTGTATGAACAGCAGCACACCTCAGCAGCAGTTGTGTGACCTTCTCTCCTCATGCAGCACCAAAGAGATAATCTAACAGTTGTAATGGTGGAGCCAGCTCTCACACACCTAAAAGCCAGATTCAATTCAGTTCATCTCAGAGTAATGAGTGTCTCACTTGACTTAATTTTCTCTTATAAAATGCAAGAAATTTACAGGACAAATACACCTTTGGGTTTTGATTTCAGTGTAAGGATCTAAAATCCAGCAAATTACAATGAATGCACAGCTACAATGGGCTTGTTTTCATTATCTTTATAGGCTATAAATAATTTTACAGATTATTTAGTTCTACAGAATAATTATCTAATTATGCGTTATGACTCAGTGCTATTAAATTAGCTTGCTAATTAAAATGTTATTATAAAATACAGCATTATTTCAGTTTAAGCAAACGATATTTTACCCACCTTTGTCTTCTTGGTCACTTCTTCAGTGGAGAATGCATGATCCAAAAGCACTTCTGAATAAATATATAGGTGACACTTCTTCACATATCGAGTAAATATATCGCATTGATTAAATAAGAGCCGCTGTTAATTTCCTGAATGAAAGCTTCACAACTCGTGTCCATCCAGCGCGAAGATTGCCGACAGACGCGCGCGCTGCTGACCGGAGATTCCCAACACACGGCAGTGCGCACACGTGAACGACCAGCCTACTTGTATAATGATATGAAAAAGATTGCATTGTTTTTTCCCATGCGATATCGCAGACCTTCTCCTATAACACGTGGACAAATGTAACCGATAAATATAATAATAAATTGAATATAAACATAAAGAGGAATCATTTAAAATAGCATTTATTAAGTTATAATTAAATCTGGAATTCAGAATTAAGGAAATATTATGTTTAATAAAAACAAGTTGCACTGAAAACTACTGAATTTGAATATTTAAACTTACCTTTTTTGGTTATAGTGATTACTAAACGCATATGGCGCGTTCATATTTATGTCTGGAAACATTCCAGAACGTTCTTGCCGATTCTCTCAAAGTTATGAACACACGTGCAGTAGCTGATATTCATGGAGCCTAATATTTATAGAAGAATATGGTCTTGAACAACAAAATGTTTACCCTGAAATATTTTAGCTCTAAATATTTACACTCTAAAGAATTCTGGGTTGTACTAACAAAACATTTGGCCAAGTATGAACATGGGTTAATGTTTTCAATTAAATTTAGATGTACACCTTTCAATCGAATGGTTGGATTTGTACCCCCATTGTTTTAAAAGCCCTGCATCTTTAGTGTATAAAAGTCAAATGTTTGTGGTTAGTGGGATTTTTAAATGTTTTAAAATAAGCTTATCCTGCTCACCAAAGCTGCATTTATTTAATCAAAAATACAGTACAAATAATAAAATTGTGAAATGTTATTGCACTATAAAATAAAAGTAGTTTATTATTTATTCCGGTGGTTTTATAGATGAATTTTCAGCCTAATTATTCCAGTCTTCAGAGTCACATGATTCTGCAGAAATCACTCTAAAATGAATTATTATAATAATAGTTAATATTATTATTAATGGTAATAGTAATAAAAGCAATAATGACTGGAGTAATCATTTCA
>CAIGQZ010034880.1:8838911-8867824 GCA_903798205.1 Danio tinwini
ATATATATATACAGTATATGTATATACAGTTTATATGTGTGTGTGTGGAATGAGCTTCAAGATGTACTAAAGATGACATCTGTACCATCAATCGCTATGTTTGAAAATATCTGTTTTAAAGTCTGTCTATATAGAACATGTATAGATATAAAGAGCTTTAATAATCAATTATGGTTTCTACTATTCTAAGTACCTTTGTGTGTGTCTGTGTGTATTGTCATATGTATTACTTTTTAACTTTGTCCTATGCTTAGGACAAATGCATCTCAATGGGACATTTGCGATTAAAGAAGTAAATTTTTATTTTTATTTTAAATGGATTCCTACAAAGCTGGGGCAGAAAATGTACATCTCTGAGCAACACTGAAGAAGAACTAATGATTTGATCCATTGATTCATTCATAAAGACAGTTTCCTATTGTCAATTTTAGTGTCATATACATTTATCCATGACAGGCCACATATTAGGGTTTCCAAATCTAGAACTTCCCTTCCAGTTAAACAAGACTGGCATTTCGTCAATCTCTATACTTACCTCTGATCGAAGTTTCCCTCCTGGAAAAGTTCTGAGGTTTGAGCATCATGGAGGAATCGATCCCAGCACTCCTTTTTAGCCTGGGACAAAGAACGCAGCATTTCCCTTGATGTTACTTCACTTGACTGTCCCTTGATCCTCTTCAGTCGATTTTCTGTGAAGTAGCAAGGTAACATGCACTTACAAAATAAATCAACAGGGCACATATTAAATACAGAGTAATCATATATAATCTCCTGTACCTAAACCAGCAATGTAAACCTCAGAGTCAGCCATTGGTTCCCATGGGCTGAAAGTAGCAGCTCTGGAGGAGTCTGTATGAGAGTCGCCAGGAGAGGAAGGCTCAAATGAGTCTGTGAACTGTCCTCCATGCTGTTCCCGGGGCTCTGGTAGACTGGAGCAGATCTCTGACCACAGATCACCGCTAGATCGGGCTGCGTGGGTTTCGAAGTCGTCAATCATCATGATTATCCTGATTATTAAAGCGCAGATTTAATGGAGAATGTGGTTAGTAAAAGTTTGCTGTTTACACGCGTAATAAAAACATTGGAAATTAACATTAATGGATTTAAAGTCTAAAAAAGACATGACAGTCAGGTTATTCTGTGAATACATGGAAAATTTCATTGGCTGATTGTTTACATGCCAATGTAACGTTATCAACCCGATTGTTTGTTGACATACTAGCTCTCGTACAAGTCCATTTAATGAAGCTGTATACAATTACCAGTCGTAAAACGAAAGCGGTGGTGCTTACCTTAAACTACGATGTTCTCGGAACACCTCAGACCTAATTATATATATTAAAAGGATAAATAAATACAAGCATTAGCATGTAAAACCCATCCTTCTGCTTTTGCTGCCGAGATGCACGTAACCGGCAGGGATTACCCACCTAATCGCATTGGCTGTTACGCCTGTCGGTCAGAATTTCCGTGAATGTGATTGGTTCAAGTGATATGTTTAGAAACTCGACTTCCGTCTACTCCTTCAGCACGTTGATATCGGGTCGAAATTTACGAGTAAGGTTTTTGACAGTTACGTACTTTTGAGTTATAGTAACCTAACTAACCTTTGCTAGCATTTTAAAACAATCGTATTCAAAGTTGTTCTCGATGCGCCGCGTAATATAAATTGTCATTACTCTGTGACGTTTTAGTTATGCGTTGAGAAAACTGCGTCTAACGTAAAGCCCAGTTTGTTGCGTATATAGTAATGCTCTCTTATTTCGCTCTCTATTTGATGTAGGGCGTGAAAAATTGAGGTCCGATTCTCACGTTTGTTGACCTGAATCAAGGACTTATGTTGGACACATCAGCGGTCTGAGGTCCGACAGCAGGTAGATTCACATAATAAAACTATTCAAATGATTCGAACAAACACAGTTAAGATTGAATTACAACATTTATTTGCACAAAAACGTATGCAACTTGCTGAATAAAGAATTAAAAAGCGGTGAGCCTACTGTTGGCTTAATTTTAAGCATTGAAGACTAGGAAGTGTATATCCTAAACACTAATATATACACATTCATACAGCTATGGAAAAAAATCCATTGAATTAATTGGATTTACTGGATTTATTAGGAATGAGTTTTGAGTAAAATGTTAATACTTATATCAGGGGTGCACAAACTTTTTCTTATAAAGGGCCAAAACCCAAACTTGATTTATGGTGGTGGGCTGAGGCTAAATATACTAAACTGTATTACATTAAACTTTCCATGGTAACTACTTCCTAATTTAATAATATTTAAAATATAAAGAAAAAAATACTTTAATTGTGTTAATAATTTTATATTTTCTGACATTTTATAATGTACTTCCTACAATATAACTATAAATAATCTCATTTATTACACAGAGTGCAATGTTTCTTTTTTTACTTGATAGTTGAATATGTGTGTCCTAATAGGGTTTTTAGACACGTGCCACACATGTATATCTGTCAACAAAATGTTTAAAAAATGTGTTTTAGGGTTTCATGACCCTTTAAAAATCTGATTACTTCACAACATTTAACTAAAACATTTAATTTCACTTTTGTTTTGTTGCTCAGCAATTAAACAAACAAACAAAAGGTTATGTTAAATTAGAAATGACGATCTCTATTTGAGGCATTCGCCCAAACCTTCCCCATCTAATTGGTTGGCGGGCCAAATCAAAGGTTACCATAGGCCAACTTTGGCTCGCGGGCCCTAGTTTGGGCATCTCTGATTTAGAGCATTTCTTACCTTTAGATTATAACATTTAATCAGAATAACAGAAGTTATAATTGGTTGAGATAAAAAAAATCAGGCTTATTTGTACACTAAATAAAAACATTGCTAAAGTCTAAATATTATGTTTAAAAACATGGCACTTTTATATTATTCCAAAAATATACTAAATAATTTTTTTATAATATTTATTATAGCTGTATATATAAAATATATCTATTTACTTTTTCCCATGAAATAATAACTTTTGGCAGGTGTATGTTAGAGTGAATTTACAATCTGTCCAAACCTGGCAGTTGTTCTTATGGACTGATCGTGAAATCAGAATGTAATTTCTTTTTGCAGGCCGTGCTTATTAGGCAATGCAGTCTGTCCTCAGGCTGGCAGCAGTAGCGGTCCCTATGGGTTTGCTGCTCTCCAGAACCATGGCATGGATGTCTAGTGGCAAAACACACGTAGAGCTCATCACTCGCTTGAGAGGTTAGAAAATATATAGAGATATACAGTATATAGATAAATACTTGTTTTTCTGTAAGATTTCTGTTAGTCTCTTCTAACCAAGGCTGCATTTATTTGGTAAAATATACAATAGCATAAGTAATGTTGTGAAATATTATGTACTTGTAAAATAACTGCCTTCTTTGTTATTTTGAATTGATGATTTACTGCTCTATTATTATGTAAACTGGAATTACTGCTTAAATCATATGAATAAATTACATTTTAAAATATATTCACATAGAAAACAGCTAATTTATATGTCATAGTTTTACTGTTTATACACTATTCTTGATCAAATAAATGCTGTGTTGGTGAATTTCTATCAAAAAAAGGAGAATTCATGTTTTTGACCAGTATTGTTGATAGTGAACACACAAAGCAATTGTACATATGTCAAAACACAGATTTGATGTAATTTCATGGAGTCCCATAGAGTTTAATGTGTCTTGCTGTGACAGATCATGGAGTCATTCGCAATGACAGAGTGTTTAATGCCATGCTTGCCACTGATCGAGGGATTTATTCCAGAGACCACCCGTACGCTGACTCTCCCCAGTCCATAGGTGACTTTCTTATTTCAGCAAACATATTGCTTTGACTGTTTGAAGCAAACTGAAAGGAGTGCACAACCATTTTTCACTTAAACAACTTTTTTTTTGTTTTGAGCAAAGGATACAAGGCTACAATCAGTGCCCCTCATATGGTAGGTCAGAAAAACACATGTAAAAGTAGATGTTACTGTCAATTATAACACATTTTAATGACTTATTTGTTGTGTAGCATGCACACGCTCTTGAGGTTCTCAGTGATAAGTTAACAGAAGGAGCCTCAGCGCTGGATGTGGGTTCTGGAAGTGGATATCTCACTGCCTGCTTTGCCAGAATGGTGAGTTTTGTTTTAAAATATGTTTATTAACAGAGTTTTGGTCATTCGACTTTCAAGTCAAGTCAAGTCGAGCTTTATTGTCATTCCGCTACATGTGTGGACATACAGAGGAACGAGATGTTGTGTCTGGCAGGACAACAGTGCTATATAAATGAATCAAGAATAAAAACACCACACTGGACATAAGAGCTATTTTAAAAATAAAAAAACTATACACAACTAACATATACTATAACGCCCCATTCACACGGGGCGTCAGCTTCAACGCTTCCCATTCACTTTGAATGGGTGACATCAGGCGTTGCCAAACTGCATTGTGGATCGGTCGGCGCCACTTCAGTGGCGTTGCTCGCTGCAAAAAGTTGGGACTTGCTCAACTTTTCAAGCGGCGACGGAAGCATCAGCCAATAAGATCGCAGTATGCAAATGCACCAGCTCAGACAGTGGCCTATTGCTGACTAATTTCATTGGCTGACGCTGCTATGACGATCGCGTCAGCCTCAGCTTCAGACACGCCCTCCCAAGCGTTGACGCTGAAGCCCGGTGTGAATGGGGCGTTATAGTGGTTTGCGGCAAAGTTTAGTTCCAACCCCAATCAGATACACCTGGGCTAGCTAATCAAGCTTTCTAGAAACATCCTTGCAGGTGTGTTGAGGCAAGTTGGAGCTAAAATCTGCAGGACACCAGCCCTCCAGGACTGAGTTTGGACACCCCTGTACTATAAGATACTTAACTATACACATAAGACAGGCTATGTAAGTACCTTTACATGAGACTGAAGATTGTTGTACAGGATATTGTGCAAGAGAGTTATTTAAGGTTTTATATTGTGCAAAATTGTTATTTAAGGTTGTAGCAAGCAGAGCAACATAATTGTGGAACATTCATAGTAAACATCGTTTACCTTACTGAACATCGTTTTCCTTATTGAAAATGTGTTTCTTTTGGTTTTGAACACATGCAGAGTAGCTTTCTTATGAACCCCAAATTTAGAGTAAACGGCCATTAGAAGTAATCACCTCATCTTCAGTTATGAAGACACTGTAGGATTCAAAATAAAGAAAAAATAATATTCAAGTTCCTGAAAATCCTAAAAAGATGGAAATAAGGTACTATACTCAAATGAACAGTAATTCCATATAAAATAAAAGTCAAGACACAAATATATCTGTATTACAAAATGAAGTATGATATTCCATATCTTTTTTTTGGACAAATTATTAATTTATATTTAATAATGATAATTTAATACGTATGGGTAAAATTTGTGGTGCACATAAAATTTACTAGCTCTTTTATCTGCATAGTAAGCTTATGAAATGCAGTTAAAGAGTCTACTTTTTGTTTCAAACCAAGTTTATTGATCAGTGTAACAGATAGATTTATGTTAAAACATCATTGTTCTAATTGTTCTTGACAGATTTGGGGTATAAAAACATTTATTATACATTGTAGGTGACTTTTCTAAAACATCTTATAGATCATATCATAGCCATAGCAATTGTTTTTTGCTCATAGAAACTACACCATTACAACCAAAAAACAAAACAAAAAAAAAACAAAACATCCATACACTCTTGTATTCACACACGCACTCATACACTATGGGCAATTTAGTTATTCAGTTCACCAATACCGCATGTCTTTGGACTGTGGGCAAAACCGGAGCACCTGGAGGAAACCCACACCAACACGGGGAGACCATGCAAACTCCACAGAGAAATGCCAACTGGCCCAGCCAGGACTTGAACCAGTGACCGTCTTGCTGTGAGGTGACAGTGCTACTCACTGAGCCACCGTGCCACCAATCAATTAACACCATATTACATTTCTACTGTTTTACCAGACAAAATGTATATGTATTACCTCATTTGTTTTTGTAGATTATCATTTTGATTTACTGTGTTTATTCTACAGGTTGGGCCCTCTGGAAAAGTAGTGGGAATAGACCACATTGATCAACTGGTGCAGTCCTCTGTGAAAAATGTCCAGGCAGACGACCCAGAATTACTTGCCTCTGGACGAATTAAATTAGTGGGTGAGGGATTAATATAATTATTATTTTTTCTTCATTGACATTAGTTCTTTTCATCTAAGTTTGATGTCATTGGTGTTGAAATGACATTACATTACAAATGTTTAATGTTTGTGTCCACAGTGGGTGATGGACGCTTTGGTTTTCCTGATGAAGCCCCATATGATGCCATTCATGTTGGAGCAGCTGCTCCTACACTTCCTAAAGCTGTACGCACAGAATGAGTCTGATTGAATTCTTGTTCACATAACCTGCGGTTGTCTTATTTAAACCTGTGCATCAACAGCTCCTGGAACAGCTGAAGCCAGGTGGGAGACTTGTTTTGCCTGTGGGCCCAGAGGGTGGAAGCCAAGTTCTGGAGCAGTATGATCGACAGAGCGATGGCACGTTCCTCAGAAAACCTTTAATGGGGGTGGTTTATGTCCCACTGACAGACAAGCAACACCAGTGGCCGGGGTACGTTTGAGTTGATTTACTTAGGTGATGTTCTGCACTGTGTTTTTTATCTTGTTGTTTTACATTTTTTGCTTATTGCTATGTTTAGGCTATTGTATAATATCATTTTATTCAAAATCAAACCAAAAGTGCTTCAGGGGTATTTAATGTGTTTGTGCTCTTTGGGTAAGGGATTCATAAAGACAAACAATGAAATCATAAGTCCAAGGCACTCGAAAAGTAAATTTTATAAATTTTTCTGCTTGTCAAAACGACAATCACTTTAGTCAAGTGCAGTCACCAGGCTGTTAAAATACTGTTTGCTGCTGTTTATTGTCTGCATATTAGTCCTGTTCATTATAGGTCATGGAAATTTAGCTTTTTATTCAATGAAAGTCTGGGAACTTGCCACGTGGGTTTGATTTGGAGCTCTGTTTAATGTATGAATACATGGTAAAAACCTTCAGCATAAAGATATGAATTAAACTGTAAAGTTTTGGGGTATGTAAATGCTGCTGAAGTGAAGATTTAGTCTCAATCCAAAACAAAAAAAATCCTCTATTAAGAGAACAGCCCTAAAAATTGTACTTCAATTGAAATCTATAGACACAAACTGATACATGTGACAAAATAAACAGTTAAAAATGTATTTTAAATAATCTATTGCATAAAGATAAGCCCCAAAGCCTAAAATCTCCAAATTTTCAAATGCATTAAAAAAACAGTGTTTTGCCTGCAGGGTCTGGCTTTCAAAGATGAATGAAAACACATTAATTTGTACTGTACTGCAGCTCATCTGAACTGTGTGGCTGTTGATTTGTTTCTCTTTCCAGCGATGAGCTCTGATTGCAGTATGGTTGCCCCTGCAGGAGATGGCGCTGGTGCTGTGGTTCAGAAAGCCCGTAGTGCTGAAGAAAAGCTCTCATCCCATCTTTATCTGCTGCCTAGAAACACAATCGACTGGATCCTTCCGATTCTCGACTTAAAACTGAAGTTCAGACGCAGAGATTGCTAGAAGACTGAAACAAGCTCAGTAGGTGGTGTGTCTCTTCACATATGTTAACCCTGAGTGAGCACTTCCGTATATAAGGCTTGTGATCTCAGTATGCTTCATAAGTGGCCCTGTGCTCTGCTTATTCAGCATATTATACAGCAAGAAGCAATGGAAATAGTGTGCTGCTATCATGGTACCTTTTAACGCCTCACTACTAAGTTATACGCCAAGGCTTAAATATATTGCAAACAAAATACTTTTAGGTACTGGATTTAGAATGTTAAAAAAATATATTATTTTTTTCCTTCTGCGCATGAGTCAGATTTTGCTGTTGTCTAATCAGCTGTGTAATTTGATTTAACGTTTTTAATTAAGGACATTTTTTGTATTAATCTACATTGTAAATGTAGAATGTTAAATGTACACAGAATAAATGTAAACAGAATTTAAAGGAAACTTGTGTATTTTGCTAATTAACACAGGAATCAGTATAGTTTGCCAAGGCATTGTAATATTTTAAAGAGCACCTATTTTACCTCTTTTACAAGATGTAAAATAAGACTTTGGTGTCTCCTGAATGTGTTTCAGCTCAAAATACCCATCAGATTATTTATTATAGGCTCCAGAATCTGCCCATTTTGTTATCTGAATACATTGTAGCTGTTTTCGTAGCCTGTGGCTTTAAATCCAAATGAGCTGCTTCTCTCCGCCCACCGTTCCCATGCACGTGTCTGCTTTTTGTCATGTTACGTCAGATAAACAGCAGTCAGTGATAGAGACAGATACGAATGAAACTGAAATACAGCTTATTAGTTAAAAATACCATGTAAGTTTATTTTATGTATTTGTGGTGGAGTTTATTCAATCCTTTCTGAAATGAGTCACACATGCCATCTGCAGTACAAACACACACACACATATTATCGCTTACTGACACCATGCGGTGATTTAAACGGTTAACAATTGCAGTGATTTTACTGTCTTTATTAAAAACATGGTCTGTTTTAAACATTTTAAACTTATAAAACTTATAAAAATCACAAAGTGTTGGAACAAATATTTTGATCCCAGTTTATTTGCAAAAAAACAATGTTCTGTATACATGTTATTATAGAAACATGACGGCTGTCAATCAATTCGGTGGGCGGGAAAACCGCACTTCTACGTCACGTTGCGGTGGGCCTCAAAATCACTGGGATTTGAGTCCTATTTTATGTCATGAAAATAAAAAAAGAGACTTATTGTATTTATATAGCCCAAATATGACTGTGGACATTATACCTACACACAGTTCTGTCTAAACAGCTTACAAAAGTTAATTTTCATTATAGGTGCCCTTTAAATGCCACAGACCTTCAAATATGTTCATATTGTGTGAGAGGCCTTCATCAAACTTAGCTTCTTTTACACAGACGCTACTATGATTTTATTTAAACCTTTTTATGCATTTATTCTAACATTTCCTCGTCCCCCAACATAACTTAAGTTTGTCTGAGAAACATAAAAAATCCCTGTACTATTCTATATGATTTCTGAACAACAATATAAACAGGTGAAAATTTATATACAACTATCATAATATTTAATCATACACTATTACATATAAAAAAGAAAAGTAGACCCATAATATATCTAATGAAAATACATCATTAAAATATATATACTTTTATAAATAAAGGACTTTATGGACCTATTTTTGTGTATAAAATGTAACAATAAGATCAAGAGCATGATCATTGCCAGAGAAATGTATCTTTCATAGACAAATGTAAATCATATTTAAACAAGGCCGATAAATAAAAAATAAAGATATCCCAAAGAAGTTTACCGTGAGTGCAATTATAAAATAAGTGAAATAAAGTTTCTTCATGTATATTGCAGAAAGTACACAAATTAGATATATCAAAATAATTAGCAATTTGGTAATTTGTAGGATATACATGATGCAAAATCCTAAAATGTTTCTCTTATTTTGTTGGATATGCTGAACTTTTCAGGTAATAACCATGCTCTCTTCCATTGAATACTTTCAGAAAAATTGGTCCCAAAAATGTACATCTTGGGGAGGTTTTACAACATTTCACTCCACTGATATTTCGCAAACACATGACGTCACGTTATGTCATCAACACAAGACGGAAATGTTTCGCTGAGCCGCTGAATGGCATGGTTCACGTGTGTAAAGGGGAAGTTAACACATTTACCTGCATTAACCTTACTTAGATTCGGAAGAAGAGAAAATAGTACATTTATAAAACGCGTGTATCAGAACAGAAACGTGAGTGTTGAAACTCAGAGAACGCACCTTTCAGTGCTGAATGTCAGGAGAAACAGTACGCAAGTAGTGTCCTCAAAACACCCGGTCAACACACATTTATCACTTTCCGACATGGACAATATAGGGGAAGAAGGCGGCGGGGACACGGACAGCACTGTCAAAACAAACTGCGGGAAACGTAAAAACGAGGAAACGGATGAGGCTGCAGGACAAGGCAGCGGTAGGAAGCGAAAGCGCGGCGGCGGAAAGCAGCTGCGGCCCGGTGAGCGGTACGTACCTCCCCCACAGAAGCGCAACACCGGCATCAGCTTCAGCCAGGAGCACTTCGCGGAAACCTCCTACTATTTTGAAGGCGGTCTGCGAAAAGTGCACCCCTATTATTTTGACTTTAAGTCTTACTGTAAGGGGCGCTGGATTGGTAAAACTCTTCTGGACGTTTTTAAGAAGGAATTTCGGGCGGAATCTTTGGACTACTACAATGCTGCTGCCAAAGAGGGGCGAATTAAACTGAATGAAACTCCTGTGGATGACCTGAATGTGGTATTGAAGGTAAGAGATCACTTGATTTTCCCTACGTCGCCCTATACGTATGAGCAGTCTTGGGGAAAGTTACGTTTGAGAGTAACTAGTTGCGTTACTTTATTGTTTGTTATGCTTAGTAATACGTTACATTACCTTTGCGTTACTTTACCCTTGCTAAGGCTATATTATGTCTTAAGTAAAATCCCTGTCCATTGAGACAATCCTCTTATCCCTTTCTGCAAATGTGTTCAAAATAAAGAATGTATTCTCACATTGAGTGCATGATTTAGCATGACTACACTGATTTTGAATTCAGCAATTTTTTTTAAAGTTAATCAATTAAAATAAAAAGTAACTCGCGTTACTTTTAACTGAAATATTTCTACTTATTTTATATAAAGAAATGTTTTACTTGACTCGTTACTTAGTTATATTATTTCATAACTCGCATTACTTTTAAGGTGTTACCTCAACACTGCGTATGAGTGTAACTTGTATAGTAGGAACAAAACTGCCATCATTGAAGTTTTTTTTTTTTTTTTTTTTGACTAGGTACAGTGCAGTGGCATTCTTCTCACACCCAATTCAGACATCAAATATTAAAGTGGCAGATTATTATTCTAAAATATTAAAATGAACTAATTACATTCAGAAGAACACAAATAACCCCAAAATTTAGAGACCAATCTTGAAAATTACTTTAAGGACTTGTTGAATGTTACAGAACTTTAAGAAATGAAAAGTAGTTTAAAAAAAGCAAAACAGTCAATGATATGATTATCACCTTTACTGTCACATTAAGTAAATAAATAACAAGAACTATCCCACCTCTCAGTTTTCAGTAGGTTTACGGAATATTTTCTAGTACAAGAGAACCTTGTTATTTAAAATTATTTGTTTGTATATATTTGTTATTTTGTATACAAGTTCTCCAAACTGAAAGTGCAACTCATAGTTGGTTCCATGTTTTGTTTTTTACATCTAGAACAATGACTTGTTGAGGAACACTGTTCATCGTCATGAGCCTCCGGTGTGCGGTCAGCCCTTGGAGCTTCTGGTGGATGATGGTGAAGTAGTGGTGGTGGATAAACCCGCCTCACTGCCTGTGCATCCCTGTGGCCGCTACAGACACAACACTGTCATCTTCATTCTGGGAAAGGAGAAAGGTCTTGTTGGCCTCCACACTGTTCATCGACTGGACCGCCTCACCTCAGGTGTGCTGCTGTTTGCACGAACACTCGAGGTCTCCAAAAAACTGGACATGATGGTTCGGGAGAGACAGGTGAGACATACCAAGAAATCGGGAGAATTTTGTGTTAAGTCCTTCACAGGTTGTTCTCCATATTTAGTACAGCCATTTTAGAGGATAGTTCACCCAATTATTCATCATTCATTCATCCATCCATTTTTTTTCGGCTTAGTCCCTTTATTAATCAGGGGTCGCCACAGCGGAATGAACTGCCAACTTATCCAGCATATGGTTTACGCATCGGATGCCCTATCAGCTGCAACCCATTACTGGGAAACACTTATACACTCTCATTCACACACTCATACACTACGGACAATTTAACTCACCCAATTCACCTATAGCGCATGTCTTTGGACTTGTGGGGGAAACCTTGAGCACCTGGAGGAAACCCACGCCAACATCGGGAGAACATGCAAACTCCACATAGAAATGCCAACTGACCCAGCTGGGGCTTGAACCAGCGACTGTCTTGCCGTGAGGTGACTGTTACCCACTGCGCCACCGCACTGCCCGAAGTCAATGAACATTTTTTTTCAACATTCTTCAGTATATCTAGCTTGTGTTTAACAGAGGAAAGTAGTATTTTTAATATTTGGGTGAAATATTAAAAATACTACTTTCCTCTGTTAAACACAAGCTAGATATACTGAAGAATGTTGAAAAAAAATGTTCATTGACTTCTATCATATTTTTGTTCCTACTATGAATATCAATGACTGCTTTTTTACTAATATTCTTCAGAATCTCATTTTTTGTTTTGTGTTCAAAAGAAGAAAAAAATCACAAAAGTGCAGTGCTCAGTGCTTCCCACACAAGTATATTTGGTGGTGACACATGAATAATACTATTTATATCACACTTATTTTGTATTTGCCCAAGAAGGCCAAACATTCGCAATCGATTAACCAGTGGAACATCTTCTCTCGCTCTGCACGTTTCCTACTGCTGGTTCTGTGTGCTCTGAGAACTGTCAACACACCCACAGACAGTCGTGTGCACTGCAGACCTACAGAGATGCACCAAAATGTGCCCGACTGTAGTTTCTGAATCTCTTAAAATGTCTGGAATTTGGGTTTTACTTTCACTTTCTGTAGTTGCAGTCATTTGTATGTGTTTTTGCACTACCTTTTTCAGCTGACTGCGAGCGCATAGTCACGAGAGAAACATTATATGATTATGATATTTGTACACCATTAGAAATGGCTAATCAACTAATTTGCCTTATTTAAATAATCTACACTTTTTATTCTAGTAATTTTTATCACTTTTAGCAATAATGTTAAAATTTTTATTCCTTTTTTCTGTATTCTATTTCTCATTTGCTGTATATTTTAATAATTGAATGATTTAATATATATTACAAGGTTTCCGCTACATTCATTCTTTCCAAAATTCATTCCGCCACGACAACATTACAGCTTCTCAATCAAAACATTCAGTTGATATTTTTTTATAGCAGGTTATAATCGCACCAAAACAAATTAAAAGGTAAGTGAATTATAACAGCGCAAATTTTTCTGTAACCGTAGTAGTGCTGTCCGTTATTTGTTTAACCCTTTAAGGTGACATGCTGACTGACTGACAGGTGCGTGATGCGTGAGGCCAGCAAACATGACATATAGCTTTCAGTTAGGATGAACACAGTTTCCATAATTATACTTCATTTATAGGTAAAGGTCTATGGTTCTGCATACAACAAACAAAGACTTTATCTTGCTGGAGTTTATAGCCGTTTCACTTTACTTTAGGACGCATTAATGCCGCTTTGTGGGTATATTGGAGAAATTCATAAATATTCCATTTCCTAGCAAATCTAATAAATGTTGGAGACACACTACATAAATGCACTAAATCGCACTTCAGTAGCATTTATTTGAGCGCACAAGAAGATCTGCACTTGAGCAGCACAGCTATTTGAGGGCGTGCAAGAAGTTTGGTGCACGAGCAGAGGAAATCAGCGCACAAGCAAAGAAATTTGCATGCTCGTATTACATAAATGCGATCTCAACTTGTAATACTGCGCTCATGACATTTGTCATTGAAATAACGTCATAGGTAGTTGGTAGATCTGTCTAAAAGGTCTTTCGCCACAGCTGGAAATAATCCTAGAGGAAACACTGTATTACATACTTTATACATATCTAAAATGCATTGGCATTACTGTGTGTCATGCCAATAAAGCAAGTTTAGAGAGAGAGAGAGAGAGAGACTGAGACTTTTACCTTTCAGTGAGTGCACATGGCTCCTAAATAGCATAAAAGTAACAGAAATAGTGTATTTCTTTTAATTTTTAATAACTTTAACCCATTGAAAGAAAAAGGTATATAACAGTGTCATAATAAATAAAATATAGTTAAAAATCACGTTATATTTTTGTGTCGCATGTAGTTGACCATTTTTGTGCTGTGGGTAAAGGATGTGTTTCAATCCGGCTACCACCGCAAGTACTGTATGTTTCAAACTTGTGGGAAGCACTGAGAACTAATTGTGTTAGAGTAAATGGCAAGGAAATAAAAAATGGGCAAAATATCCTTTTAATATAACAGATAAACTCTCACTTGCTTTGAAATATTCTTGACCACAATCTACTTGTGGTGGTCAGCATAAAAAGTCAATGTGGGTCACTTGATGTAGGATTATTTTGCTGTTATGTTCAATTTTTAACATCAATTAAAATTTAATGTTTCAAATATATTTAGTTTTTAAAATTTTCATCTTTTTAAAAAGAAAAAAGAGCTTCAGTCGTCTTTGAAATGTTTTAATGAAGCAACTTTTTGGTATAAGCACAAAACTGTCAATGCTTTTACATTTGGGTATCATTAGTGACAGCATTATTTACTTTCATTCATTTTAGGTGACAGAACTACAGTTGTGCATTGCTTGTTCTTGTGTTACTTATTTCACAGTGCATTAACTGATGTTTTATTAAAATATAGCTTTTAGTGATTTTAATGATGTATTTAAAAATGCAGAAATCTACTAAAATTAATAATTGGTAAAGAGGAATTATTAGTTGTAAGTTTTCATTAACTAATATGATACCTCATAATAACAAATGTGGCCTATTTGTAAAGTGTTAATGTTTGTTCTTAAAATAACGGGGAATTCACAGTTACTTTGAATTTAATCATGTGGAATGATTGGAAAATTTATTTTTTGATTAGAGAATTTTAATTTAAACTAATTAATTAAAAAATTAATTTCAATCATGGCATACTGATCAATGATTATTTAGTCCCCCCAAAAAAGAGATGTATGCCAAAAGTAATTCACAATTAGATCTAAAACATCATGTACACACAACAGATAATTAATACAATTGTTACCACTTTAGTTTAAGTGCCAAGTTCTACTATTATCTACTGACTTCTTACCTGCCTATTATTAAGATTTTGACTGTTTATTAGTACTTATAAAGTACAATCTTATTCTACATAATCCTACTCTATATCTCAACCCAACTACTAACTAGTAGGGCTGGGCGATTTGGCCTAAAATTAAAATCTCGATTTATTGAACATTTTAACTCGATTACAATTAATGAACGATTATTTTATTTAATGTTTTTGCCCTCATAGTTTACTGACAGGTTTTGTACAGTAAATATGCTCACATATTACAAGTGAGAGTTTTTTTGAATGTATGATGCATTGATTTTAAAATAATTGAAGTAAACACACACTATCTATTATCTATGATATTTTATTGAACATCAACGCTGAACAACTGAAATTAACACACATTGCCTAAAACACGGCTCTCTCAGCACCACCCACACTCGTCACTGCTACCAAACTGACCAATCAGAAAGTTAGCATTTTACATCGTTGTTACGTGTTGTTAATTTTTTTGGAGAGGTGTGCAGGTATGCGAAGGCTGCACCACACTGTACGTGTTTGATGGGCCTTAACAGAGCGGGGTCACGTGACCACACACGGTAGGGAAAGTAATTGAAAAAATAAACCTGGAAAAATTTGATCGATTATAGGTTCAAAATATCGTTTTCGATAACTTTTCGATTAATCGTCCAGCCCTACTAACTAGTTACTATTAATAAGCAGCAAATTAGTAGTTTATGGATATTAAAGTCCAGTCTTAGTTAATTGCTTGTTAATAGCTAGAATTGTATCTTAAAACAAAATGACTTTTTTATGACTTTAACAATCTTTTTCCCTTTATTTCCCAGTTAGAGAAGGAGTATGTGTGTCGTGTGGAGGGAGAGTTTCCAGAGGCAGAGGTGGTGTGCGAGGAGCCCATCCTGGTGGTGTCTTTTCGGGTAGGTCTCTGTAGGGTTGATCCCAAAGGTAAAGAGTCCCGCACCGTCTTCCAGAGACTGAGCTTTAATGGACGGTCCAGTGTAGTCCGCTGTCAGCCACTTACAGGACGCACACACCAGATTCGGGTTCACCTTCAGTTCCTGGGCTTCCCAATCCTCAACGATCCCATCTATGGCTCTTCCGCGTGGGGCCCGAACAGAGCGAAGGGAGGGCTGGTGGGTATGAGCGACGAGGAGCTCCTAGAGGCTCTCATCGAAGAACATAGGTCAAAGGAAAGCCTGCACTTACTGGATTTGCCTGATGAAGAGGTTTCAGAAAAGACAAAGTGTAAGGATGGCGCTCAAGGACGCAACGAGCAAATAACGGTGCTCAAGTCAAGCGGTGGCTCCAGTGAAGTAGCACTGGATGAAGTGAAGGCGGAAAGTAGGCAAGATGTTCAACAGAGCACATCTGAGTTTGTGGGAGAGATAAAAGAGGCATGCAAAGATAGGGCTTCGGGCTCCGATGAAGCCAGCAGAACTGGGAGATCGAAGGATTTTGTTAGAGATCATTTATGTGGAGAGTGTAAAATCGTAAGGCCTGACCCGACAGAGAAAGAGTTGATTATGTATCTGCATGCATTGCGCTATAAGGGACCTGATTTTGAATACTCTACTCAACTGCCTGACTGGGCTAAAGAAGACTGGATTCAGGATTAAGCTAAAGTCAGACGTGTTCACGCAGTTTTTTTTTATTGGCAGACACTACCACACAATAAGCATTCAGTTACTAAATATATTCAGTGTGAATTGCAAATGATTTAAAAGTTGGCTTTTTTTGGGTTAGTACTGCAGCACATTGCTGTGTTTCATCTGTTTTTTTTCAGTTGCTTATATTTGGAAAGGACCTTATATTATCTGACATGAACATACAGCAATAAAGTATGTAAAAAATGTGAATACTGTACTGACTGAACTGAGGACATTTTTAACAATTCAGATTTTTTTGTTGTTGTTGGGAGTATATTCAGGAGCAATTCAACAACGATTGAAAATAGCTACTGAGCAATGCTAAGACCAAAAATATACAGTTAACCAGTTCAGTCGTACGAAAATGTATGATTTTAAAAAAGAGCCATGGCACCCAACCCAGCTGTCATTGGGGGATGAGCACATCATACTAAATTGTACGAAAGAGATTGTACGAATTCATACGAATTAGCTACTAAATCAAAAAGTTACGAATTGCTGTGAAATTGTGTTCAAAATATATAATGGCTATAGTGTCTAAGAAATGAGATGGAGTAAAATATAATTTTAATATAAAGATCAGGATGTGGAGCTTTAGAACATAATCAATCTCAGTCTCAGTGCTGCAGGTGGAAATGCAGAGGAACTTCAGAAATATAAAACACCTAAATATGGTATACTGGTGTTTTTTAAGAGGGTAAACTGAGATTCTACCAGTTAAAGAACTGAAAACATCTTTGGAGAATGAGTATGTTGTACAAATAATGATTGGATTGCTGATGTAGATGGCAAGAAAAAAAGACTAACAACATTAAAATAGGTCCTACACTGATGATACCTACAATACTTCATTGGCTGTTTCAAATGCCATTATAGCTGATCTGCAGATGCTCTGTATACTTAATGAAGAAAAAAGATGTCTGCCTAAAGATGTTCAAATGTCACAATATATGAAAATATACACATATTTAATAATGCTTGTCTATACAGACAGATCAAAAACTCCATACTCGCGTTACAAGGCAGCAGCAGGATATATATGAGTTTATTTGGTAAATTTTATTTTTAATTATTTAGATTTTAAATTTTATTTTATTTGCTAATATTTCTATACTTTTTAGATATCATATTTTTATGTTTTTAGAAGTTTTCAGAAATCCTGTTTTAACATTGAGTATAGAAGAGTTTAATTGCAAATTCTGTGAACAAAAAATTAAAATGAACCCTAATAGGCCTGTCACCCTTTTAAATTTAAGCTTGTTAATAGGTTGAATAATCATTAATAGATTATGGGAATTTTACTGGCTACGGAAACATATTCAACAGATACTTTTTCTGACTCATCTGCATTAAATGATTTAAATCATATCATCAAGACAGGACTTTCTGTATGAAATTTGTGCAAAATGTATACTAAACTCAAAGAGAAACACAAGTTACCTTTGGGTTACAAGTTCAACTCACTAACCATTAGGCCACAACTAGGTGAACAGTGGCAGAGAAACGTTGTTATCAAACAGTGACTGTTTACATGGACATCAGTAATCGAATTATTTGCTTTAATCTAATTAAGAGAATAATAAGACTAAGGTGTTTACATGAGTTGCTTTTTGAGTGTTACTTTCATGATCGCGTTTTACATGTTATAGCACATAATTCGATTAACGTCATTGCGTCACCGGCTATCCGCATTTCCTCCGGAGTTTCATGTATTTTCGGGTGTTTAATTTTTAATTTGTTGACTTTAAATGCAGTTTGGCACTTTCACTCACGAACATTCGTGCAAGTCCACCGTGACAAACGAGATATTGGATGCAACTATGAACTGCTGGAAGAGTTGTTTTAATGGAAGTTCATACCGCATGCTGAATGGGAGAAAAAAACCCTCCGCATGTCTTGTGTTCTGCACTGACTCGGTAGGTGCAAAGAGTGTCAAACAGCTGTGTGTGTGTGTGTGTGTGTGTGTGTGTGTGTGTGTGTGTGTGTGTGGGGACTACCCTTTCGCAAAAAGCGGCTTAAAGTCCTACATGAGGGTAATAGTTCGATTAAGGTGTTTACATGTATATACTGCATTTCAGTAATGCAACTATAATTGGCATAATCCACATGTCTTAATTCGATTTCTCTTTAGTTCGATTATGACCTTAATCTGATTAAATTAATCAAAATCGCTGTTTACATAGTCGACTCTTAATCAGAGTATTGTCTTAATCGCATTAAAATCGAATTATTGGTGTCCATGTAAACGTAGTCAGTGTTAACTTCACTAAGTCAGTTTAATGCTGAAGGGATTGATCTAATAGTCCTGCTGATGGAAGGTTTGCGAAGACATTTCATGCTACCTTTTAAAAGTATTTTGTATTTTTAAAATACAAGTGGTCTTTTTAAGTGGTCTCTTAGTTTTTTATGTGCAAATATATTCCCTCTTCCTGCACCATATTGGAGCATGAGAGAGCTTTTTAATTACATTACCCTATTGTGACCTGAAACCACTAAAGAACGCGAGAGAGAAATCACACTGTAACCTCAATTAAAAATAATGTCCTTTTATTGAACTTCATCATAGTTTATCTTCAGACAACTTCAAATCGGACTTTACACAGAGGCTGCCAACAACAGTATTTCCACACCAGCAGGTTTTATAATACAGCTGCATCATTTGAGAAAAAGAAAAAAATTTTTGGCACAAATTGTTCTTACATATTGGCACTTTTTATTTTAAGATGCGTCGATGCATCCGCTGGCCTTAATGAAGTAACACTAAATCATTCTGAGTATAAAGGGTGTTCTTTCTAGCAAACAAATGACTTTTGCTAATGTTCCAGTTTCATAAAGGAATGACATCTTTGTGCACGTCACAGAACGACTTTTACATACAACCTTATGCATTCTACTTAATGCATATCTTTCAAATACATACTGAACGGAGGTAACACTCACAGTCTTATATAGGGTTCAAACGTCATATTGCAGTGATTTGTAAATCTCGGGCATTGGTGAAACATCCACACACTGAAGCATCCTAAGTAAAACACACTGTGGTAATTGGCCTACAGTATATTCTGATGGGCAGTCCTTGAGGTATTTTTATGTCTCTGGCAATAATATTATGATGTTTCTGTACAGCTTTTGTGAAAAAAAATCAGGTTTGAAAATGTAATATTCACCATAACATGCGATAGAATGTATTTATGTGTAGAACAGTTATAGCCACAATAGCAAGCGTGTTTATGCCAAGTGTTCCTGGCATAACTTTAGTAAAATGAGTAAAATTACTGTAATTATGAATAATAGTGCTTTTCAAGTAAATAATATCAGAAAATTATTTGGAGAATTATTTTTTTTTTGTTAGGTTGTTTTTTTGTCTACAAAAAAGTAAAGAAATCAATTAATGATTGTGACCTTTGCAAAAACGATGGTGTTTCATTGAAAAACTCATGGCTTGGTTGTGTAAAAGAACAGGCACAATTGTTCATTAAGTGTTTGTATGTTTGCAGTTCAAGGCCTCTGAAGAATTTTGTTTTCAAAGGCTGTTATAGGTGCACATTCTGTGTATATTCAGCTTCAACTGGTCCAGAACTCAGCTGCCCGCATCATCACCAAAACTCCTTCTTTTCACCATATCACCCCCATTTTACAAGATCTGCACTGGCTTCCAATCAAACCCAGAGTAGAATATAAAATCCTTCTGCATACATTCAAGGCCATCTATAACCTCTCACCTTCTTATTTGTCTGATCTTCTCCATATCACCACTCATTCCCGCTTTCTTAGATCCTCCTCCTCCATTCACCTCTCTGTTCCCTCTGCCCGTCTCAGCACAATGGGGAGCAGAGCTTTCAGTCGCTCTGCTCCCAAACTCTGGAATTCTCTTCCTCCTGACATCCGCAACATTGACTCTCTCCCTCTGTTTAAATCCAGACTTAAAACTCATCTGTTCAAAATAACTTACTCTTTATAACTGCATACTACACTCTGTATCATGTCTTTGTTTTTATCATCTTCTCTATTTTTATACTATTGGTTTATTTTTTAATTATTGAATTGTTATATAATGTTGTACAGTGACCTTGGGTTTCTTGAAAGGCGCTTTAAATAAAATGTATTATTATATATTCACGAGCATGCAAGGAATCATGCTTAAAAAAGCTGTTTTCTTCATATATCTGTGTATAATTCTGTACTATTAACTGGTGTTTGCAAGGCATTGTCTGGTAAGCATTTTCAGACAGATTCAGAAGTGTAGTTTGAGTAGAAATGTTCAGCCCACCATATAAAGTACTGGCCATGCTGTGGATTAGATTTGCTCAGTGTGTTGACATTATTGATCAGCTGCCACCTTCACCTTTTCCTTCCCTTTTTATCCAGACATCAGGCATATCGGGTTTGCTGTTGGGCAGTATCACTGGCACATCACTTTGAGCTGTCCTCACCCTACCAGTCCCCGGAGATGCAAGGTCATATACAGTCTCCTTCAAGGACAGACGTAAAGTGTCCCTCTTGCCATTAAGGTGGCCAGGTTGAAATTCATCCTCGATGTTAACAGCTTGAGAAATAGAAGGTTCTACCTCAGTTAAGCAGGTGTCGTTGGATTCTTCAAGTCCCTCTATGGAGCTTTGAGACTGACATGACAGCAGTCGTTTGTGTACATGGTCATCCATTGAGAGTGACCTTTCGTTGACAGTGTCTGTAGTCTGAGTGATCATGATTTCGTCCATGCTAGAGGAAGACGATAGAGACACGTTCCAAAGTTGAAGCCCACCGCTTGACTGACCTCTGCATTTCTTGCACAAAACCTTCTCTTTACATGCATCTTGTGGAAGACGTAACATGTTCTCTTTGTATGGGGATGAGGTCTGGAGCGCTGGAGGTGGGTTGCAACCCTTAAGGTGCCTGCTACACATTTCTGTGCTGTCAGCCTCAATGCTGACTCGATCATAGTCTTGCTTTGGACTAAGGCCACAGAATTGAATGTCATCAGAAAGAACAGAAGGTCTGTTGGACAGCTTGCTGGTGCAAGTGCTGTTCTCGAAGCTGTCGCTCAACTGGCAAGCAAGTGGCTGAAGCTCATAATGTTCTGGTTCCCGTCCTCCGACTGGTTGCCGGTTTCTGTGATGCTGTTGATTGGGGCAAAGGAAGCCGTCGTTTTTTTTATTAAAACTTCTTCGAACCCGAGAACCTTTGCCACAGCCGAATGCCCCATTAGCTGCAGGATTGTTGGTCCCAGGTTCTGTTGCTGAACAGGGCGACAGTATATTTTCAGTGGACTGCTGTGTAACACAGGGTAGGGTTATTCTCCCACAATTATTCTGGGGGCCAAAGAAGCAGCACAGCGACTGGAAGAAGAACGTAGCAAAGCCACAAGCAACACATTTCACAAGTAGAAGGAAGATCCCAAGCTTTCTGAAAAGCAGAGCAGTTGCCGGTAACATAATAATGCCCACACAAAAATACGCCCCAGCACCTGTAGCTACCGGGCAACCCATTCTCTTGAGGGAATGTGCAACTCTGCCAAGTCTGTCGCTGTGTGGGGCCAGGCTGTATGAAATGCAATAATTGGCTACAAAGTCAACAGAGAGACCTGCGGCTGCTGAAATGAAGAGTGCTTCCACACCATTTAACTGCCATTCTAAAAGCACAAGGAGACCAACAGTAGCAAACACGCTTCCTGCCACTGCAATGGACACGTACACACTTAATGGAATATTCCACGTTGTAAGTAAGAGCAGTGCAAACGTAAGAGCTACTGAAAAACCCGCCACCTCCAGAGTCTCAGAACTCAAGCATTGCTGGAGATCATATAAGCCTAGCTGACTTACAAACCATCCTCTCTGAAGTCCAGCAGGAGCTTTAGAGATTTCCCTATTAAACCAGGATAAGATCTCTTGGTAAAACTGTGACATTCTGCTGTAGTTGAAGCTGTAAAGTTGTACGGTCTTGAATATTACCACAAGAGCAGTGATTCGACCCTCTGAGTCAAACCGTAAGCCTCCAGCACTGGATAAGCGCCCCTCTGCATGCTGCTCTGCCACCATCATGCTAAGGCACTGCTCAAAAACACTTGGTGGGTAAGGAAAGGGAATATTATTGCAGCAGAAGCTAAATGCATCTTCGCTTTCAGAACAGCGACGTATGGAAACCCAGTGAATCAGATGTTCAACAAAACACACGTTGTCTTCTGCTGTATCTTGTTCTGCTGACAATGGAGAATAGAAGGTCTGGTTTTGAATTTTTCCACACAGATCCCGCAACCATATCTGGGCTTGCAGACTGCTCATATTGAACCCTGGATCAACCGATAAAGATCCATTACTTTTTGGATCAAAGTGGTCTCCATTATCTGAAGGGATAATGCCCCAAATTAAAGTCAGCGTCATGGGTTCATCTTCGCCCTCTTTCATTCGCTCAAACATGAACTGGTGGCGATATTCAGCATCGTATCTCTCAAAGGGATGGCTTGAACGGAACAACTGAGTTGTCCTGCTGTCTGAAGTTGGCAGTTTCATGCCAGGGTCAACACATGATATGTATGTTCCACCGGCTGCGAGCACCGCAAACCAACAAATCCATATATACCGGAATTTCACCACTCCACAAGGAAGGATCTTTAAAAACAGCAGGTTCGATGTGTCTGAAAACCCTCGACCCAATGTCCGAAGCTTCTGTCTAAAGGTAAACAGACAGCGCTTTCTTGAACTTGTCTCCCAGAATCCACCTGCATTTTTCGAGCAGCAGGGCTTCCATGCTGCTTTTCCGACAGGATTTGAAGACAGCACAGCATAGCGTTCCTGCAAAATCAGGGTGCATGGAAGCCAAACGAGAGCAAATAGTGTGTTGATTAATGAGGCACTGCCTAGATAAACAGCGTAGCATCTGACGGCAGTGATGCTGCTTATGTAGCCCGAGTAAAATGTGATGCTAGATGTCAGACCTGACACTATTATCAAGTATCCCATTTCCTGTAAAACCCGGTTCATTCTCTTCTCGGGTACAGCTGGAGGGTTGTGGCTTAGCTGCAGTTTCCAGAAGTCAACGAAAGTTAAGGCTTGATTTAGACAACTCCCCAAAAGCACAAAGACTGCTGCAAGATTGAGAAGTGGAAAAAATGTCAAGCGGAATGCAACTTTGTAGAAAAAATATGAGGTGGAAAGTGATAATATAACAGCAACCAGTGACATCACTGCTATAATTAGTGATTTCAGATACAGTCCCATTGTGATTAAAAGTGCAAGAGCTGCAAGAACTGGATAGATAGAGTCCCTTGCCAAGTAATACTTGAAAAGTTTTTGTTTAATCCCCAGATCCATTCCTGTAATGGTGGTGTTGTTGTATGTGAGCTTGTGACCCTCTAGATGTTTCAGATAAATGTTCATCAGTGAATTACCCTTTTCCACTGGTAGAAATACAATGCTGTATTTTAAGGACGGGACCTTGTATTCAACAGTCTGTGGCCCTAGGAAGTCTTTGTCCACAAGGTAATGGAGAATCTGGAAGATGCTTGATAGTTTACATCGATGTGGGACAGATGCACATCGGCCGAACTTACTCCTCTCAGTGCAAGATGCAACCAGGCTTCCATCGTGGTAGTAAGGGGCACAGAATCTGAGCAGGCCAAGGCTTTCAGAGACCTGTTGTGCAGTCAGACTAAAGCAGGAAGAAATGTTGTTGAGGACAGCCAAGCAGTTTCCCAGAGACCAACTTGGACAGCATTCATTCTTTACCATGGAGCCGTAGAATTCGGATTTGACCTGGCAAAGTTTATCAAACTGTGTCCCTGAACGAATCTAAAATGAATGATAAAACAATTACATTTTATTGATACATTCAATGAATGTATTCTTATATATATCCACCATAACATGCATTTAACAATTTTAGGGTGCCATAGAATGAAACTCTGGATATACCTAGGCAAAGCTAAATAATAACATTTTGGTTCATGGTAATGACCGTGAGGCAGTATCGTGAGCCTTAAACACCATTGTTTTCTCATGTAAATGCTTTGATTGAAAAATCCTGGTGGAAAAACAGACCAATCAGCTGATCATTAATATGCACTGCCGCAGCAGTGTTTGATCGGCCACAACATTTTCTAGTCAGAAAACAACTATGATAATTGCTTCCCCTTATTTTCTAAGTCTTGTCACTGGACAGGCTTTAAGGAACAGTAGGAAGCAGGCAGTCATGCATGGTCACAGAGTATGTTATCTCGTCTTGTTTGCAGCTTGGAAAAGACAGGTTATAACTATATTCAGGGGCACACCAGAGGCATAAGGTCTGACTGATTTTTTTGTTAGTTTAACATGTATATTGTCTTTTAACATTGTGTATACAGTTGAAGTCAGAATTATTAACCCACCTTTGAATTTAAATGTTTCCCAAATTATGTTTAACAGAGCAAGGGAATTTTCACAGTATGTCTGGTAATATTTTTCCTTTTTGAAAAAGTCTTATTTGTTTTATTTCAGCTAGAACAAAGGCAGTTTAACAATTTTTAAGTACCATTTTAGAGTCAAAATTATTAGCCCCTTTAAGCTAATTTTTTTTGCGATTGGCTACAGAACAAACCATTATTATACAATAACTTGCCTAATTCCCCTAACCTGCCTAGTTAACCAAATTAGCCTAGTTAAGCCTTTAAATGTTACTTTAAGCTGTATAGAAGTGTCTTGAAAAATATCTAGTCAAATATTATTTACTGTCATCATTATGTTTAGAAATGTGTTGAAAAAGTCTCTCTGTTAAACAGAAATTGGGCAAAAAAAATAAACACTGGGGCTAATAATTCTGACTTCAACTGTATGTGTTTATAATGAGGCATCAGACACATAAACAGCTGAAGAGCAGGAGGAGCAGACTTGGTTGTCTACAAATAGCTCACGTGAACTGCTTCACATCAGCCTACATGTAGGCACTTCAGTTGAAATGATTGTCAAATGACAAAGCATCTACTCCGTTTGTTCATATATTTTTTGACAACTGAAGTATGACTATTTTTCACGATTATTTCTTTGTACTCAGAGTACATCACGCTGTGTCAGCATCAGAGATATAAGCCACGCATGAGAGCAGAGTTTATTAACATTCACAACCCTTCCAAATAAGGTTACAAGGGTAACATTAGCCACATTCTTGGTTCTAAATGGGCTTGTTAAAACCGTTTCTGGAGATTTTTTTTTTGCACTTACCTAAGCCACATACCTTCTGTGTAAATATCAGAGAACAATTTAAACAATGTAACAGTGCATTCTATGGCACCTTAAATAATATTATCCCATTTTGGAAGATTATAGTCCTTGGATTACCTGTGTCTGTTCCATCTGGCACATGGAGTAAATAGCCTTTAGACTCCAGAGACTGGCAGAGTTTCCAGAGCGGAAGACCAGCTGAGCATAGCGCTCTCCTGCACAAGCAGAGAAAGGATACAGCATCACATAAAGAAAGCTGTACTTCATTCACTGATTTATTAGGTTTGTAAATACCTTATAATTACTTAATAAAATCTCACCTGGGGAATTACAAAAAAAATTGTGCTCCGCGTAATCTCTGTGCAGCATTCTCCTTGATCGCTCTCTGAACTGAGGTTCAGATCTAACTGTGTCCTCTCTGCAAGACAAAAATATACTTTTTTAAATATTAAGAGCATAAAACGTTTGTCATTATAAATATGTTTATATTATGTTTGAGGTTTCTATATACTCGAAGCAAAGCAGCTTCACAGTGTTAAATTAAACTTTCAAACTGCTTTCTACTAAAAATTGTCTCTTTGGTTTTTATTATTTTAACTTGTCAACATATGACCTTCATTGGACTAAACATGAAATTAATCAGAGAATATTTATGGTGGGCAGAGCCTGTGACCATGCCTATGTTATGTTGCAGAATGACTGTTCAAAGTTGTTTGTCAGTAATTTTTTCCTAAGACACACTCCAAGCTAACTTTGTTTTGGCCTTATTTGGTTCCATTATATTTTTTCATTAAGTATTGGGGCCTTTATTATCATACGCAGACCAGGAATATACCCTGTTATAGTTTTTTCTGTGAGCTGCCATGGAACTGGGGACAGTGGTTTTCCAGGCCCAGTGTTTTGCCTTAGCCTCATCCAGGTTGCCAGTCGGACACTGATGTCTGTTCCACGCGGTTCAAATCCCTGCGAGATTGGATCAAAGACACAAGAGCGGTGAGCAGAAACTCTTTGAAGTCATTATAACAATGAATTGTAGTCATATAATAGTCCAATTTACAATTCTAATGATGAAAGGCCACAGTTGGTCAATTTATTCTTAAAAATGTATTCAAGCCACACACAAAAAAGGTAGCCTATTTCTGTCTCTGAAAAAAATCTCGAACATTTTTAACCTCTCAATCTTACAATGTATGTTTCTCACAGTTGTGGCTATGACTTTATCTTCTTTTAAACTTAACCCTGTAATCATATGCAGAATTTGTACTCATTTTCTGATATTTTCCTTTCATTTTTAGCACAAAACAGATGACCAAACATGCAGCATTAAACATCATTAATTATCACATGTTGTAGACGTGGAAATGCTCACCGACAATGGGTCTGAAAAGTCTGGAAGAGGACCAGTCAAGATCCCAGCGAGGGAACAAGCAAACAGAACTAGCGTACATGAGATAAGTACAGTCATTGGGTACTCCACTATGACCTGGGAATAGCTGTAAAATATAAATGATGTTTAAATGATCAATTATTCTAATTGCTTTGAGGCACATTTTAGACTTACATTAGCAAACCAAATCTAATATTGAACATAATTGCACTACTGTTCTACTGAAAATAATAATATACTTAATATGTAACGTTATTAAAAAAAAACACCTCACCTCTTTGGTATCCTGTGCAGGCCATCATTCCTACTGAGCAGACAGACATATTGAAATGTTTACACTCAGCCATTTGCATGGTTATTAAAATTGTTTTTAGGATAGAAAAACTGTCCGTACCTCACTGTCACCATGTGATGCTGTACGGGCTTGTGGTTGCTGCCATCATGAGATCCATGAAGCCAATGGCACTGCATTTTAGTATGACACGAAGGCAGGCGCGATGGACTGCAGCTATAGAGAGTCTTAACAGGACTTGCTGCACAGTCTGCTTGATGGAGCGCATTCATTTGACCCAGACAGACATCGCTTTGACTGGACTGCTGGTGGCCACGGCAGGGGCATTTTTTGTGTGGTGGTGAATGATAGGCAGAACCCTGTGACACTTGACGCTCGAGTTGAGTCGAGGAGTGTGAGTTGAACGGACTGCTGCTCTTGGCTTGGTTTTCCTCTATCTCAACAGGACACATCTGAGATTCTGTGCTGTCACTGTCTGGAGGACACAACGAAACTTCAGGGATCTCACTGTAAATATAAGAGTCACATCATTAAGTCAAATTTATTCCATGTGCCTTACCTGTTAGCTGTACTTTTTTAACAATACATTTAAAGTAGAAAAAACAAGCTGAGCTATAATGTTGAAGTAAAGAAGTCCCATCAGTTTCAATGAACCAGTTGCAATGATTTGAGAACTGCACTGAATAATGTGTCAGTTGAGCAGATTCAGTTGCAAGTGGATTCAGTGTTATAATTGTATAATAGTTGTATACGGAGTTAATAATGGATAAATTCTGGGTTTGCGTGCTGCTCTGCGAGCTATTGGCCCAACAGTGGAAAGCGACATAATTTCGGTCTCACTGCTCAAGCTCCAGGGCTATTGGCCTGGCCCAGCCCGATAAAAGCCCAGGCTTGCACAGGCCCTACAGTGGAAATGCGGCTAATGATCTAGAGTGCATTTCCAAAAACCATCGTTAGCTAACTAAGGTCGCAAGTTCCGTCGTTACAAACAGTTCGCTGATTTGACGTTTCCCAAATCCGTCGTTCCAATGAACATTCCCAAACTGCATTGCAAACTTCTAGAGCTGTAGTTAGAAGCATAGTTTCTGGTTGGGTTCTTTTCCCTGTTATCCCCCCTATGCCCTATTCATTTAGAACATTCTAACATTTAAACTTGGAATGATTAAAAAATATTAAAGTGATCTCTCTTAGGTGTAATTTGCTTTTAAAGTATTTTGACCGTTCAGTTTTAGCGATCTTCATATTGACAATTGTGTTCGCTTTGTAGTGCACTTTGAAAACATTTATGCCATTTTGAACACAGCTGTGGCTCATGACGAAAGCTAAAGGTGACCTGTTATTTAAAAGCAAATTACACCTAAGAGAGATCACTTTAATATTTTTTAA
>CAIGQZ010034880.1:8868224-8880685 GCA_903798205.1 Danio tinwini
TTAATGGTTTTAATTTATAGTAGGTTATTTATTAAGAAATGCATCCATACTATATATGACATGGGCCTGTTGGTTAGAAAATTTCTGCAGTGGTTTGAACGTGTCAAATTGTAAAAGTTGAATAATAACTAAAAAAATCAGTAAAATAAATAAACAATATCCTACTTAATAATAATTATTATTATGAAGTATGATTTTTTTACATTTTTAATAAATAGCCTACAGTAAATTACTACCGACAATGCCTACAACCATTAACGTTTTTTATGATTTACATGAGATTAGAAGATGTGCTAGCTTAGTGATTTTATATGGAATATTCTCAATAATATTTGTAAAGGAAACATGTATAGGTCCTATATGTGCCATTTACATATATTTAAAGTAATATAAAAAATGATTGCATGTTTTTAGCAAAACTAATATTGGATTTTTTTAAAATTCGAGTGCATTTAAATCAATAATTTGCTCAAAAAATTATAGGGTTTTTCTCTAAAGAAGTAGTTGCTCCACCCCGTTTAGAGAGTTATTTTGGACGCTTTACGTTATAACTAACATGGTTCAAACGATGGATCTGCGACAGAGAAACTATGGTTTTGAGAAACACTCATCATTCGATGCATCGTACTATAATAGTTTAGCCATGAGTTATGTCGTTGTTTCGGAAACGCACCCCTGGTTGAGCTCGAATGTCTTAGAAAAATCGCTTAGTTGTATTTGACTGCATTTCAGGTCAACTTTGCACACTATAAGAGTAACAGTTCTATTTAGAACCTTGCACTCATGAACAAGCCTTAAATGTGGAAATGATTCTTTGTGTGAGTTTTGGTTTATTTGACGCCTTTTTGTTTGTCTGAGCATCTCATTACAGATTTTCTTGAGCTAAACCATCAACTACTCAACCTGTCAATGCTCTCACAATAGCTAAATGGTTTCTTTCTTGAAATGTCTGTACATTTTAACCTTCAAATTATAACGGTTTGATTTTATTTTAGAACTCAAGTGACAGAATTAGTCATTTCAGATGAAAATGATCAAACAATCAGGACAAAAATCATCCTTGCCATTCAGTTGTGGATTTACCTTCATTTACCTGATGAAGCAATAAAAAATATAGTTAATATTTTGACACGTTTTGCTTTGGGCAATAAAAATCCTGTCATGGTTGTTTTAAGTACCAAATCAGCTGAAAAGAGTTGTTGTGGTAAATAGCTCATTGTGTTTGTGCTTATAGTCTGGCTACATTTAACTACTAACCACTTACAACAAAAATTTTTAATGATTTTGATATATAAAAATTGAGTTATTCCTATAGTACTAAAGCATATACAAAAATAGGGCTGCACGATATTAGGAAAATAAGACATTGCGATAATTTGTATTTCTACGATATAAATACAATTTCATCAGATGAATTGCCCTATTTGGAAACAATGTATTAATTTTCGATCGATTGTCATGATTTTGTAGGGGATCAAATCATGCATGAAATGCAACATGCAAATATAAAAGTGAAATAAACAGTGCTTTATAGTTTTCAGAGTGCAGTCAAATCGTATTCAGGTACAGAAATTGAAAAAAAAAGCCTAATTTAAAATACCACTGCAAAGACTTTACTGCTTAAACAAATAACATTATTTTCTATTAAATATTGTGTCTGAATGCTCTTAGCACTTAAAAACATTTGCAAACAATAAACCTTTACTTCATTAATGTTAAACTCTGCAGTAATGCTATAGTTGGTATAATAATATAATCCCCTAAACTATATAATCCCAACTCAACATTGCAGATCCTGCGATGTGACTATTGAAGATGTGCACATTGCGATATCGATGCTGAAACGATATATTGTGCAGCCTTATACAACATTATGCTTGTCTTGTTTGGTTTGAACAGTATGCTTTTAACATTGGTTGTTTCTGTCAGGAAATATATCAGAGCACTGCTGAGTTGCTGGCAACATACGGTATATTAGATTAGCAACGATGTCTAAAAGAATGTATCAGCGAAATGCTTGAAGGCCCAATTAGGCCACGAAGGAGGGACTCCATCAGCTTACACTGTCAAGCTTATAAAGAGTCCGTCCAGATGAGAGAAAAAAGCTTGCTAGTACTTACTACTCTTCTAGAAAGGAATAAATATGAGAGTGGGACAACTGCTTAAAATGTCTTGTTTAAAAATGGAATCACTTTGAGGAACCAGAGCTTAGGATTTAGGAATTTTCTTCTCCAATGTTCAATGTTAATGAAATGTAACTGTGCTGAAATGTAACAGTAGACTGTACCAGTGTTTTATGTCAAGTATTGTGCTGATAAATAAACAATTCTTCTGTTTAACCCTGTTTACCACACTTCAACTAAAGCTGGCAGGTTTCATGTGGGAATACGTTTCATCTACACTCCCAAATATTAACAGTGCCCATGAACAGTCATTTTAAATTTCTTGGCCTTTAACAAGCTTGTTTTCACAGAGATGTGCTTTTGCTGATTCTCGGTATTACCCAGGTGACAGGCTATGCAAACACTAGCGCACATGATGACTGCTGGTCGAGAGTTTAAATGTACTCAAGCAACAAATAAGCTGCCTTGTTTGGTTTCCTTAAATGTGCAAACTAAATTAGGCAGATTTTAACATGCAAGACTGATCCCACTTAGCCACTGACATTATTAAAAAACAAGATAAATCATGTGCAAAGAAAATAAAATGACTTTTGAGCCAGTAGTGCTCGAATCAATGCCAAATTGAAATCCGTATGCCTTTTTTCCACTGCAAAATAGCATCTTCCTCAATCGAAATGTTTATAATGCTTTTTGACACATTGCCCGCTTGATATGAGCTTCTTTATATATTTACTGGCCACTTTATTAGGAACACTTGTTCAAATGTGCATAGCTTCAGTTCTGTACACTTTAGGCATGCAGACATGGTCAAAACAAATCTGATGAAGTTAAAACTGAGCATCAGAATGGGCAGCAAAGGTCAGGATAGCTGTCCTAGCTTTAAGGTTATTCGAAGCTAACAAGACAAAATGTCAATAATTGTGCTGTCCAACAATCGCATTACATTTAGCAATAATTGAAAATAAAGATGTTTAATGGTAGAAAGACTATTGGAGGACCCTGAATGTTTGTTACACTTCCATGACAAAACATTCATTCATTCATTTTCTTTTTGGTTAGTCCCTTTATTAATCTGGGGTCGTTACAGCGGAATGAACGGCTGCGGATGTCCTTCTAGCCGCAACCCCACACTGGCAAACACCAATACACTCTTGCATTCACACACATACACAACGGCCAATTTAGCTTATTCAATTCACCTATAGCGCATGTCTTTGGACTGTGGGGGAAACCAGAGCAACATACAAACTCCACACAGAAATGCCAACTGACCTAGCCAGGGCTCGAACCAGCGACCTTCTTGCTGTGAGGCAATCATGCTACCTACTGCGCAACCATTACGCCTCCATGACAAAACACTTATAAGTAATTAAAGTCTGCCACACAACATGATATTATAATTAGCATCACAGATCAGCACTAGTTTACTGTGCAAGTGACAAGACTAGCCGGATAAAATTGTTTTGTTTATCCGTTTAGTTCTGGCTAACTCATTGGCACTCAGTGGATTGTTGAACTTGATGATGACACAATTTAAGATTTCTTAACTAGATATAAAATATGATTAACTAAGTTGGGATAAGAAGCCAAAATCTTACATTTGCTTTTGTAATGCTTTTTTTGAAAAATCTCCTGATTTCGTGTATTGTTTTGAATTTATGACTTAAGATAAACTTTCTGTAATGCAATAGAGTTCCTATCAGCTAAAATAAAAACAGCAAACCTCTTGGTCACCAAAAAAGCTGTAAGAATATTGCCTGGTCTAATGAGTTCTCGATTTTTGATGTGACATTTGGAGGAAATTTTCAGAATGTGCATGAATAACAAGAAAGCAGGGCGATACGGTGGCTCAGTTTTTAGCACTGTCATCTCACAGCAAGAAGGTTGCTGGTTCAAGGCCTGGCTGGGCCAGTTGGCGTTTCTGTGTGGAGTTTGCATGTGCTCCACATGTTCACGTGGGTTTCCTCCGGGTGCTCTGGTTTCCCCCACAGTCCAAAGACTTGTGCTATAGGTGAATTGTATAAACTAAATTGTGTATGAGTGAATGGGAGTGTGTATGGGTGTTTCCCAGTAGTTGCAACCAGAAGGGCATCCGCTGTGTAAAACAGGCACAGATAAGTTAGCGGTTAATTTCTCAGTGGCGACCCCTGATGAATAAAGGGACTAAGCCATAAATTGTCTCAATCATGCTGTTCACAGTCTAAAGGAGCAGTGGAGATTTGTGTAGCTTTCCAGATCATTAGTATCAAAATGGAGTATTATGGCTACTTCCAGTGTACTGGAATTGGACATTTACATCTAACAGCCAACGAATCAGCAGCAGTTGTGTGATGCTATCATCCTATCTATATGAACTAACATCTCAGAAATGTTCCCAGCAGCTTCCTAAATCAATGCTATGGCAGTTATGAGCGTAAAATCAGGTTTAACCAAACTTTGAGCAAGGTGTACGTAATAAACTAGCCAATGAGTGTATATTGACCTGCAATAAAACATGGCAATCTTTGCTATGAATCAGCTGATAAACACGGAGCTGCAAAAATAGCATCAGGAAATTTGATAATGCAATGTAATGCGTCATAAACTTGTTATTGTCAGCAGATATGATGAGTTATTGCTACATTAAAGACTGTGTGTTTGCCTGAGGTCCTGATGGAGAGTATTATATGTTATCACACTGAGTTAAGCAAATAGTCCTTATTATGTGGCTTTCTGTAAAATTTTTGCGCAGGTAGGCCTGTCACAATAATCAATATATCGACTCATCGCACAACACATAAACATGACCTCAATCATTTTTGGTGATGCAATATATATTGCCCAGACATAAAAAACAATTCTAGCAACATATTAGCTAATTGTACAGCCTCTCTATCTCTACTGGAGGTGTATGTGTCAGTATGGTTAAAAACACCATATTATTTAATATAGATACTACTTCAGGATATTTTCATGTGGGTGCCTGACAATTGAAAATAGACCTAATAGCAGACATTGCAACCTTTGTTACTTTTTACCTTGCACTTTTTTTTTTGTTAACAATTATTATTATTTGTTTATTTAGGATAGACGTTTTCCCATTCTGATTCCAATGCCTAATTATTAAATTGTTAAAATGACTATAATTCAATGAAATATTATGTGTTCTATGGAAGAGTGGACTTGCATGGATAGAGTGCATGGAGTAGACTTGTGATGCTATTATATTGTCTGATATAGTCAGATAAAGTGGCATATAAAATGGTCTTTAAATGACAATAATATCGTTTATTGCAATATATTTTAGTTAAATATATCGTACAACAAAAAAAACGATATCGTGACTGACTTATGCACAGGTTTGCTCATTTTCTACACTTAACGAAAGATTTAGCAAAGTAGGGATCATTGTACTACGATAGTCATTGACATGGTCAGCTCATGGGTTTTAGTTGTGTGCATGCTGGAGATATTTGGAAGGATTTCAAAATGAGCACAGGCTCAATTTGATTTGACAGCTCTGCAGCTGGTGTGCCGTGTCTGACGGTCTGCACTGTCAGAACTCAGAAGTGATTGTTGTGGCCTGTCAGACTGTAAGGGCGCAATCCGTTCAGCTGCCGACAAGGAAAGACACCAGAAATCTTGCAATCATGAGTTTCTGTCCTTAACATCTTTGACTGAATATCTGGGCAAATCTACTCCAGTTTAACTACAGTTAGCTTACAAAATGTAATATGGAGCAAGTTAATTAGTTTGCTTCTTTCATAGCAAACTTTATGAGCATATGTTGTTGAAATATAAAAAAATATTCTGCAGCAGCATCGCTCTGTTTATTTTCACATTTCCCCCAAGATATTTTACACAGTTGATCTTCCATGGTGATACTTGTGGTCTCAGAAAAAATGGCTGAAATGCTACAGAAACGGAATTGATTGAACAGATGCCCTCGCAGCATTTCAGTGGATATCAGCCATGTTGGCTGGCACGCACTGACTAATATCATGTAGTATAATGCACCCTGACACTGCATGAGATTTACTTCAGGCCACTAATACATATGATGACTCAGTCTAGATAAAATAAAAGGGGTGAATCAAGTCAGACCGATCATAGTCACATCCTATTGCACGCAAAGCTTCTTTATACATTAACTACAATTCTATTTTTGCTAATCAACAATGTTTTGAAATGCCCCTTTTTTGGATATTTCATGTAGTGTGTAATATAGCAGTTTGTACGTGTAAAATGTAAGCAAAATCTACAAAAAACTCAATGCACAAATAATGGAGTTTTTATAGTAGGCTCTTTGTTTAATAGATGATAAATAAATGCTTAAACTAAAATACAGGGATACATTTACATGGCTTTCTTCACTCCTGTTCACTAAAAATATCTTGCGTCCTTACATTTTTTTTGGTGAAACAAATGAACTTTTCTAGTCATCTCAACTTACATCAGTCAAAGTGATTACACTATAAAAAATGCAGGGTTCCACACTATTCATTCCTGTTGTCCCAACACAAATTGATTAGGTTAGCTTAACAAATTTAAGTGGATTGAACATAAAGCAATTAAGTTTTCCCAAAAGAATCTAAAGAATGTTTCAGTTAATTTTAAATAAGTAGTTTGAACAAGCAGCAAAAATCTTTTTTTGAGTGTACAAATATGAAGTTAAACTTTTCATAACAATTTCTTTGTGTGGATGAAACCTGATAAACTTATTATAATGGACCCTTTTCACAAGACTGTTATGACTCCTTTAACAGTCTTCATAATCTTTAATCCTTGAAAGTTTTTAATATTTTAATTAAAAATAAAAGTTGTATGATATGTATGCATTATATCATCTTTGCTTTAAATTACAAAAATAAAAATTACCACTTGTATGTACCAGCAAATAGTATTGTAAAAAAATAATTTGTTAGACTCTCAGATTCACTGCACTCTGAGTTTACCCAACCATGACGCCTTCAGCTACTGAGAAACCCGGAAATGTGAAAAGGGTCTATAGGTTAAACTCCACCTCATATAAACTCAACACTATGATTAAACTAATAGGAATTAAACTCCCATGATAATAAACATAATCACATTGAACTATGCAGAGTATGCTGACTTCTTCCCAATGCCGACTATTCAGAATAATCAGCCATGTAAACGTTCAACCTTATGAATGAACTCTGCAAAGTTATTCTGAAATGTTCCCTCTTTGAATCAGTATATCTTTCAGCAAAGATGTGGCACATTTTTTTAGATAACATATTATTGTAAACATTTACCTTATTTTTTACATCTTTGAGATAAGCAGTATAATGACAAAATAACCTCCTAAACAAGTCTCCTAAACAAATAACAAGAATAATAAAAATATTGTATTGCAGGCACTGATAAAATTATATGACAAAAAGTCATGACAACAATTGATTTTTTTTTACGTTAATAACATATAAATATAAGTTATCCAGTAACAAATAGATATTGAAGATAGGTTGCTGTTTCTGCCTGGTATTAACATTGGTTCAAATGCATCTCTCTCAACTGCTTTTATTTGGCTTTTGATGACAGTTCTTATTTTCTTCTTTGAGTTTTATTTTGTGATCCTCTACAACACAGCAAACTATACAGGGTCATTCAAAAAGAATACCACAACTTTCGAGTTGATGTCACTCGAGTGTCTGGAGGGGGTCATATTGAACATCTATGAACTTGTTTTCTACAAAAAAAAATCTTTAAATACTCTTCAAATTGATTAATTACCCAAGGTTCCATCATGTTTCTTTGATTAAATACAGATTTTCTAAGTTGTGGTATTCTTTTTGAATCAGTCTGTATATTCTCTGATTTTGGTGCATCTCTTCACAACACATCTATTAACAATCACATTTGCTTAATTCTCAGAGAGTATAGGTGGTCTTTTGTGGCTGAATGAACAGATACGACTACGTGAGTGTTTATGCTCCAAAAATAATCTGATCAAAAATGTTTTCACAATACCTCTGGAAGTGATTAAAAGTAGACAAGCTCAAAGTCTTCACACTTATTACTGGATTGACAAATTGCATTATAATATCAGGTGTAAACAGGAGTGAGAAAAGAAGTGACGCTACAATGCATATTATAAGAAGAAATAGGGCCCTATCATACACCTGGCGCAATAAGGTTCAAGACGTGTATGGTGCGATTTGTTGCTGTTTTTAGACCAGTGCAACCCTGATTTTTTTTACATTTTGCTCCACGTTTTTTTAAAAAGCAAATTCATTTGTGCCACTTTGTGGATTCATGGGGGTTTCAGTCTATAAAGGAGGTGTGTTAAGGTGCATTGTTGGCACATTGCGGTAGTAGTAATGTTTATTATATGCATGTTTATATGAGTTTTTGTAAAAACAAGTTTAGATTTGTACACCTTTCGGGTTTTAAAGATGTATGCATCACCATTTGGGGCATAGGAATAGGATGTGTGTTTGGACATAACACATTTTTTTGCCCACACTTTGTTATTATTGTTCATTTATTTGTTTGCTGGAAATTAGAACTAAATTTAGAAATAGTTTTGAAACAAATCTTTGCACTTAACAAACAAAATTAAACAGTAGGCTAATGGATGTCTTCAGTGGAGTGCGTACAACACTGTTACCTTATCCACAGCACTAAAGGAGTAAAGTGAAGTGGAAAAGTAAAGAGAAAGAAAAGAGGCCAAATGGAGGAGGCTTGTTCTTTATCCTCGTGCTGCAGATGATTTATTTTAGAACTGTTTTCTTGCTAGTGAAGCTTTCATTTTTTCTTCTTACAAAGTCCGCCATGTAAATAGTAAATGCGCCATGGAGATGATACTCTGATTGGTTTAATGCATGTTATGCACAAAACACACCCATAACTCATTAAAAAATGAGCACAACCCTATTAGGCCTTGTGCCACGGCACAAACCATATTTTTCCATCCTTAAGAAAGCAAAAGTGGATTCGGACATGTCCTTAATGCTTTTGTGCCATGCGCTTTAGACTTTGCGCCTAGATCGTTAAAATAGAGCCTATAGTGTTTTTTAACCTTGGTTGGATGTAAATCTACTGCAGAAGAGCACCATAAGAACATAAAACCCTGTAAAACACCACAATAGGGGCACTTTAAACAACATTTCATTCATAAGTTGAAAAAAATGATTCATTGCTGCCTCAGTAATGTAATTCTTCACCAAATGATTTAGATTAATGTTGTTACCACCAGACTATAACATCACCCAGACTTGTTTGTGACAGTTTTGTGAAGATGAAGCACTTGCTGTTGTGTGTAGGATACGTGCAGCCATTTTAAGCACCATAAACAGCAGATAATAACATGGAACAAAACCTTTGATTAACAAATCAAAGGCTGGTAAGAAGGGCCCATGTGTGTGGATCGCTTTGCAATATAAAGACAAGGCTTCTCCTGAGAGGGTCACACTCAAACATGAGTCACTGCAGCTTCAGCTGGATCTTCTCCACCAAAGCTGAAGAACACATCTCACCATCTGCTCCCTGTTACTTTGATCTACAGACACATTTCATCATTGAAGTTAATTACGGTCGATGTTAGCAGAACAGGGAATCTACACCTAGTTATGCTGAAGCTAAACATCTCAGTCAGAGTAACAGATAAGCCATGTGATTAACTTTTTTAGAATCAATCTTCTAACACCTCCATTTGGAGTCTTACATCGCTGTAGTTCATTAGAATTACTGCCGGCTGAAAGAAACAATCTTGACAAACGAGGATAGAACAGAGCTGCTCTCCTTTTGTTCCTGTAGTCTTTTTTTAAAGAACAAATGCAACTTAACATGGGGTTTGTCATAAATATTTATTTATTTATATTGTTATAATAAGCCAATTTAAAGGGATCATTCACCCTAACTTTTTAAGTTACTCAGTACGGTTTACTTACCCTCAAGTGGTTCCAAACCTTTATGACTTTCTTATGAAAAAGAAGATATTTTGAAGAATGCTGAAAGCCTGTAATCATTGATCTACACAGTAGGTAAAACAAATACTATCGAAGTCACTTTGTTAGAGGTTTCTTCAAAATATATTTTTTTGTGTTCAACAGAAGAAAGTCTGACTGGTTTGGAACAAGTAAAGGGGCAGAATTTTCATTTTTAGGTGGAATATCCCTTTACATTATATTACACTATTTTTACATACAATATTACACTATTACATTGTTATTAACCCTTTACGGATTATCACTTTATTATTACAACCCCATATCAGAAAAAGATGGGATAGTATGGAAAACGCAAAAAATAAAAATAAGAAAGTACTGATTTCAAAATTTTCTTTGACTTGTATTTCATTGCAGAGTACATCAAACATCATTTGATGTGTTTCTCTTAATTTTATTTTATTTCTTTCCAAAACTAGCACATATTCCAGTTGTGGTTCTTGCAACACATTTAAAAAAAAAGTTGGGACAGGACAAATTTAGGGCTAGTTATCAAGTAAATTGGTTAAATAATGATGTGATTTGAAACAGGTTATGTCAACAGGTGATTATAATTGAATTTGCAGCATCCAAAGGTCTAGTCCTTTAGGAGCAAAGATGGGCCGAGGATCGCCAGTTTGCCAACAAATAAGTGAGAAAATTCTTGAAATGTTTAAAAACAATGTTCTTCAAAGAAAGACAGCATTTGGATTTTTCACCTTCAACAGTGCATAACGTAATTAAAAGTTTCAAAGAATCTGGAGGAATTTCAGTGCATAAAAGACAGGGGTGCAAGGCTAAGCTGAACAACCCTGATCTCTGATCCCCAGGTGGCACTGTATCATGAATTTTCATTCATCTATAAGTGATATCACCACATGGGCTCAGGACTACTTTGGCAAACCTTTGTCAAGTGCCACAATACGTAGTTACGTCCACAATGCCAGTGAAAACTGTACTGTGCCAAAAGGAAGCCCTATCTTAACAGTGTTTAGACACTCCGTTGACTTCTCTGGGCTCAGAGGCATCTGGGATGGACCATCACACAGTGGAAATGTGTACTGTGGTCAGACAAATCAGTATTTCAGGGTTTTTTTTTGGGAGAAATGGACCTCCATGTGCTCCAGACCCAAAGAAGAAAAGGATCACCCAGACTGTTATTAGCAACAAGTTCAAAAGCAATAGTCTGTCATGGTCAAATGCCCTTGGCAAAGGTAACTTGCTCTTCTGTGATGGCACCATTAATGCTGAAAAGTACATTTAGATTTTGGAGCACAATGTGCTGCCTTCTTTTTCAGGGACATGCATGCATATTTCAACAAGACAATGCAAAACCACATTCTGCACGCATTACAAAGTCCTAACTGGCCTGAGTTACTTGACTGGCCTGACTGCAGTCCCGACCTGTCTCCAATAGAGAATGTGTGACACATTTTGTGTGGCAATGTGTGGCAAAATGCGACAATGAAGACTCCGTACTGTTGCCCACCTTAAGACTAGTTTGCAGTAAGAATGGGACAAAATTACACCTGAATCTCTTCATCACTTGGTGTCTTCAGTCCCTAAATGTATTTTAAGTGTTGTGAAAAGGAATGGCAACATTACAAAAAGGTAATTGTTTTACTATTCCAAATTTGATGTGTTGCGAGAACCAAAATTAAAATATGTCTTTATTTTAAAAAAATAATGAGGAACACATTAAATGATGTTTGTTGTCTGCAGTGAAATACAAGTCAAAGTATATTTTGAAATCACTTCTTTCTTATTTTATTTGTGTTTTCCATACTGTTCTCCCAACTTATTCTGATTTGGGGTTGTATAAAAATGATTATGCTAATATTTTGTGATAAAAACATCAAGATCAGAGGTCAGACCAGTCGAGTTGGGTAAACTAAATTGGGTGTAGTACATGTACATTAGTACATGTGTGAATGTGAGAGTGTATGGGTGTTTCCCAGTACTGGGTTGCAGCTGTGCAAAATGTATACCGTAATATTCCGCTCTGGCAACCCCTGATAAATCAGGGACTAAGCCGAAGGAAAATTAATGAATGAGTTATGTGATTGAGTCAAATTTTATTTTATGTTTTTCCACAAAATACTGATGAGATTTCTTCAAAATTTAAATGAAATTTACATAAATTTACATAAAATGATAATTGGTTAAAATAACAAATGCTTTTTTTCATTTTAGACAACACAAAACAAATACCAACTTCAAACAGCAATTTGACCAATGTTTTGACCAACAGATATTTTTACCAATGGTCATTTTCTACACAAAAGATAATAAAAGCCAATATTAACATTTAACCCATTCTAATTAAATCCAGTACATCCAGAGATTCAAGTGGTCATAGTTTTTCCCCCATAGCTTTAAATGCAGGCTATATATATATATATATATA
>CAIGQZ010034880.1:8882166-8894957 GCA_903798205.1 Danio tinwini
TATATATATATATATACATACATACATACATATATATATGACAAGGAGATCCTTCTGAATACAGTGGAATGGGGTCATAAGGGTTTCACGGTGGGTTATATTTGACTATGTCGAATGAAATGACAGATACAGGCTACTGGGTTTGGTTGACACTTGAGGTTTTTTTTTTTCAAATGTATGTCTATTAATGGCTTTGTTTATTTTATGGGTTAAACATCTAGTTCAAATCCCCTTTTCAATTATATTTAAAAAATGTATTGTAGAATGACAAACTGTCATTCTACAATACAATGTACAATGTCATTGTTTTCACAATAGCTTTTGGGAAAAAACACAACTAAACAGAGCAAAAATGTATATATGATGTCAATAGTTATTTAAATCAATAAAGGTAGCATTTCGGTGGACTATTCTCAGGGCAAGAGTATTTTCATATATTCTGATGCTTAATTACAGTTTTTCCCAATTGTTTACACACATTTTCTGAAATCATGTCTCATATTGTCAGAACTACACACAAATCACAAAACACACACAAACACACACACACACACACACACACATTGGGCAAAACCCTACAACTCTCCTGCAAAATCAAACTTTACATTCAAAACAATGTAATTTATTAACAAAATGCTGTAATAGCTAAATAAATAAGCCAAAACAGTGTACATGTCATTATCATTAATCCACAAAACTATTTATAAAATAATTAAATAAAAATAATAATTAAAGAAAAACAATAGTATGCAGTTTGACGGTTTACCCATACACTTAAGAATTGCAGTTGTAATCTTAAACCTTTGAAGATGTTTGGTCATATTTGACAGATTTATTTTTATTTGATTTCTTTTAAAATAATGCAACTTAAAAAAAAACATATGTTATATGAACACAGGCATAAAGTAAAAATAAAAAAACCCAAATAAATATATTTAAAAGGTCCTGCAGTAATTCAGTATTTTGTCATAATTATTTGAAATATTTGATACTGCGCCTAAACAAAATTAAGATAATTTATTGAGATACTGATGTAAAATTTGAAGCACAACTTGTTTAGATCTCGTTAATTGTCTTGTTTTACAGATTCAGTTTACAACATTTTTTGGAATTTTTAAATGTATATTGAGATAAAGTTTTTTTTAACAATTATACATAAAAATAAGAAAAGATGATAATTTAATTTGATATGCTCAAAATTAACAGATTATAAATGATTATAACTATGACATAAATATAAAACTACAAAATATTCAATAAAAATGTTATCACACTGAAATACAGTAAATTAATTTGATTAAAGAAAATAGAAATAAATATAGAAATCTGTCATTGTTAACAGCCATCCAATTAAGAAGCACCATTTTTCAAGAGTACAATTTAACCCATAAAATTTGTTTGTTGATAAAAAAACAATGTATATATATATATATATATATTAGTCATGTTAAACAAGAGTATTACTTAAATTTAAGCTAGTTTAATTTAGCATATTTGTTATTATTGATTAATGATTTCATAATTATAGTAATTTATTTGTGATAATAATTATATATATATATATATATACTTATTTATATTTACATTTACTTAAATGTTTACATTCACTAAAACTATAACAAATAGATAAAAAATAAGAATCAATAAATTATAATAATAAAAAAATAACAGTAACAGCTTAAGAAAAAGATAATACATTACATTAAAAAAGGAAAATAGAAAAATATACAAATAAACTACTATACAAAGGCAATAACTATGACAAAGCTCCTGACAGCATTTCAAAGATCAAGTAAATATGTTTCGATTTATGCCCAGGTCTGTTTGATTTGAACTGCAAATCTGCAGTCATTTTGTGAAATATATTTATATATATATTGAATTTAATATACAGTGAATTTAATATACAGTTTAATTTAATTTACAAATGATCATGAAGACTGACTGCAGACAAATATCATAAATACAGCAATTCAGATTTTTTTTTTTTATATATATATATACAAATCTTATGTGAGGAGGGCAACATTATTTTTCACAGTTTATGTTTAACACCAGCTGGGTCGTAGGAGAACATCTCACACAGCAATTTATAAAAATGAGCTGTTATATGCCTATAATGAGATTCATCACCAATTTAAATAGCAGTAATATATTATTCATTATTATGACTCACTATTCTCTGCAGACAGAGTGCTGGAAAAAGACTATTTCTCACATGCTTCAACTCATCCAGCTTTGACATAATGTGCGTTAACTTCCAGTGCAATCCATTCAGGCATGTTTGTTTCAGATCATGAGTGTTTCAGTAATCTCTAGAGGCACATTTGTCCCAGTGAGAGGTGATGTGAGCTACGCTTGTTGTTTTGTTTCCTCTGTGTGTATTGAGACAGAAAGATACATTTCCTTAATAAAACAGCAGTGAGAAAAGGCTCCCAGTGGCAAAAGATGTATGTGTGAAACAGTGTGCTGAAAAGATTTCTGTGCTGTTGTTTTTATATGATATGTTTGGTTTCAAAATAATGCATTCCAAGAGGATATGATTTGTGTAAGTGTCACTCTCTGTGTGTATGCACATTATTGCAACAATAGTTATCAAATTATATTGCAGCCATAGATCACTATATGCACATTAAAGGGATAGTTCACCCAAAACAGAGTATTCTGCAAACATTTATTAACTCGCCTTCACGTTCCAAATCTGTCTGTGTTACTTTCTTCTGTTGAACATTAAAGAAAATATTTTAGAAGAAACCGGCAACAATTAATATCTGTAGTATTTGTTTTTTCTACTATGCAAGTCAATGGTTACAGGTATTCCGAATTCTTCAAATGATCTTCTTTTGTGTTCAGTAGAAGAAAAAACTTGGCACTACTTACAAGAGAGTAAATAGTGAGCAAATTGCATTTTTGGGTGAACTATTACTTTAAGTGTCTGTCTTTATAGAAACTTTTAGGATTTATTCATTCATTTTCTTTACAGCTTAGTCCCTTTATTCATCAGGAGTCGCCACAGCGGAAACCGAAATTATTATGCTTCTGTATTGTATGCATTGTTAAATTTGAGATATATCAGTGTATTTTGGTCATGTGAGGTGTGTGTGTGTGTTTTTTTTTTTTTTGTTGTTTTTTTTTTGCATATAACTAATGGAGCAAGCAGCATTACATCCTAATATGTGGTTTATAATATTGTTGTATACACTCTTGAAAAAAAACATGAACATCTTTGTTGAAATAAAAGAATGTGCACGGTATGCCTGTAACACTTTGCACCACCTATATTGAACTCACCTTGCAGAGATTGTATCCAAGTTAACTAATGTAATCTTCATCTAATATCTAATTATAAATGTAACTAAGAAATTTTTCTCCATTAACCTACAATGTCGACTCCAGACTATTACCCTACTTAAATGATTTTATAACACAATTGTTTATTACTTGTACGAGCGTTACGTGTCATCCTTCTCTAACACAAGCAGCTCTTTGGCGCCGTCTTGCGGCTTTCGTAAAAACAGCAAATAGCCATACACAGTAATGGTGAGAATTTAATCTCTTCATACTTGATGATCAAACTCTCTGGTTAAAAAACATATGATAACATCGCTCAGAAGTACATGGAGAGGCATAGACTGAATCAGAGAGGGGAAAAATAAAATAGATGTTATCTAGCCAAAAATGGTTATAGAATAAACAATCTGGGTTACATATTATTAATAATAACGATGTAATAGTGTTCGGTAATGCAATGGATTTATCTAAGGTAATTACCAATTTCTATTTAAATAAATAATGTTTATTGTTTGATGTATTCATTTATTTACTTAGAAAATAGGAGAAATCAATTCGCATCTCCAACATAAACTTTATCAGTTTTATTTTAACTCATAATGTTTTTACCCTTTGATGATATGTAAATTAAAACACATGTAGGCTCTTTTGTGTGTGTGTTAATGGAGGTTGCATTGTGTGGGAGGTGATTATTTGAGCAGTAAGACACGCCCACTGGGCGTTATCGCAACTCACACTTACTACACTAAATTACAGTACGCACGTACTCTATGCGCCAGAGTGAAGTATATGAACAGAGAGACACTGTCGGAGTTTGACAGACACAGAAAGGACCTACACTTAAAGTTGCCATGACTTTCCAAAGAAGTCCGTTTTGCGCTTTTGTCCTCTTTGCTTTGTTGTTTTTGTCTTTAACGCTTATTGTAAAAAAGTGGCACTTCGGTCTCCAGGAGAACGAGCCTTTTGGTGATGCTGCCCGCCCAGATGGTTCAGCTCCACAGCGCGACACATTGCGCGTACAACTGCAGAAAAGACAACAAGAAGTTGAGCTCCTGGACATCACTTTTGAAAAAATACAACAACAAGAAGGATTTAATGGGAAAATAAGTTTGGATAATCCTACTACAGCTGACATTGGTTGTGAAGAACATGGTGGCATGAAAGCTGTTGACTTTCTTGGTTCAGGTTACACCAAAACAGTGTTAAAAGCAGCACTGCCAAACGGATTATTTGTGGCACTGAAATACGTAAACCATCAAGGCACTGACATGAAATTATGCTTGGATGATTTCCAGGATTCCCAGGGATGCCATGACCTGGTATCTTTCAAACTGAGGAAGGAGATTGTGTTATTGCAGAAACTCCAGCACCCTAATATTGTAGAGGTAAAACAGCCTCTGGTTTGTCTTATTGTGTTATGTAAAGTATTAGACATGCATAGGTTAAAAAGTTGAATATGTGCCCCAGTTGATCTTGTTGTGCTCTCTCCAGCTGAAAGGTCAATGTCAGGACAGCGCCCTGGTTGGTGGCATCACAGCAGTTCTGGAGCAGGGGATGCCACTTCAGATGATCCAGCTCCTGCAGAGCCCATGGGAAGAGCGCTTTCGGGTAAGAGCACCACCCCCCCAGGCCTCCTATGGAGTGTTAATCAGAGATTCCCCACCCACTGTCCCCCCACAGGGCATACCTGAGGTGGGGGTGGATGAAATTCTTCAGCTTTAGCTGGATTAACTGGAGCCCCATCTCCATACCAACTGAGCCTGATCAAATAGTACCGAGGGGACAGATGTCTGTCTCAGATGTCCAACTTTTTACTCTTCTTTACCCTGATCAGTTCTCGGCAGCGTTTGAGGAAGCAAGGCGATACTGAGTTTCACCAGGCCATAGAGTGTTTTCTTTCATGTTCACGTTGGTGTGTAAGAAGCAGGTGCTGACATTGTGTGCCTTTGATTTCTGATGATGACAAATGTGTTTAAGCTAAAGGGCTGTAATCGAGTGTCTCTTTGACATTCTTACCTTCTCTGAAATGTCTTAACACGTGGTCGAGAGTTATTCAAGAAGGTGTTTGGTTTCATCCACCTCTGCTTTTGGAGAGCTGCTGTGGCTATACAGTGTATCCGAGAGTAAAGTTGAGAGTGACTTCATATGTTTATCAGTGTTACAGCACTATTTACATGTATAAAAACTGATGAAGTGTAGCTGCAAAATTAGGGTTCATACTTTTAAGACAGATTAGGTTATGTTATTGATGGCAGAGTGGAGATTCAGGTGTAATACAAAAAATAAGTGCACAAAATCAACACTAAATTTGCAATATGATGATGTTAATGTAATTATCAAATTAATTACATCATTTTTCATTTTACATGACTTACAAATGAAGATAACAGAAGCACTTCAAATACATTTGTAACATTTTACAGTAAGGCCCTTTAGTTAACAATACTTTCTATGTACTGTTTTGTTTGTCAAATTAGTTTTTGATTAAATATTTTGGATAAAAAAGCCACAAAATTAGAATACAATAAAATTTGTATTATATATTATTATGGTAACACCAGCTGTGTCCGTTGTCATTCCTGTGTGGAGTTTGCATGTCCTCCTCGTGTTCGTGTGGGTTTGCCACACAGTCCAAAGACATGCACTATAGGTGAATTGAATAAACTAAATTGGCCGTAGTGTATGTGTTTAAATGTGAGTGTAAATGGGTGAACTTGGTTGCAGCTGGAAGGGCATTCGCTGTGTAAAAAATGCTGCATAAGTTGGCGGTTCATTCCGCTGTTGCAATCCTTGATGAATAAAGGGACTAAGCCAAAGGAAAATGAATGAATGAATGGTAACACTTTACATTAATGTCCATTAGTTAATCGATTAACTAACATTGACTAACAGTTAGCAAAATCTTTTTAATCGTTGTTATTGTTAGTGTTATTATAATATTTACACATAAAATTGTGTTTGTTAATGTAGAAATGAATGTTAACTAATGTAGGTAACTAATTTGAACAAATGTAACCTTATTTTATAGTGTTACCATTAATATAATACAATAGTATGTAATTGTGTACAATTATTGTATAATACTATCGTTTATTTAATTTAAATATACATAGACATACTACATGTGTTTATAAAATCCTTAACATGAACTGACTGACAATCACAGGTAAATAATCTTTAAATTTATTAGAAATATTTCCGTTTTTATGAACTTTCGATTGTGCTATTTCACAGGTCTGTCTTGGTTTAGTGCGACTCCTTCAATACCTGTCTGTCTCACCTCTGGGATCAGTAGCCCTGCTGGATTTCCAGCCTCGACAGTTTGTAATGGTGTCTGGAGAACTCAAGTTAACAGACTTGGACGATGCAAGTATTCATGAACCCTCCTGTCAAGAAGACTCCGACTGCCTGCTGCAGTTTCCCCTCCACAACTTCACCCTGCGATGCTCCCCGTCCCGAACTTGCGAGGGTCTGAACGAGATGAGAAACCTGTACAATGCCTACAGGTGAGCACTTTTATTGTCTGAGCCACAGATAATGAAAAAAAAGTAGTGTTACAACAGTCTCAAGTCTCCCCTCATGTGTCTGTTATGATTAATTATCCACCCCGCTGAGTGTCGGGGCAGCAGTTGTAGCATATTGATCTCGCGGCATAAATCGCCACTCTGCTGGATGAATTATATGAAATTTGGTATTTCCCCTACAGGTATTTTTTCACCTACCTGCTGCCTCATCAGGCTCCCCCGTTGCTGAAACCTCTTATTCACCACATAATGAATGCCACGGGTGAGTTTTCATCTCCATGAACTCGACTTGATCGTCACAGGAAAAGCTGCTTTGTAATGCAAGCTTCATTTTACATTCTTGTCACAGGGGATTTGAAGCAAAGCATTAATGAAACCCTGATTGCCTTCGAGAAGATTTTACATATATACAAGTCTGGACTGCACCTGGAGAACTTACCCACATCAGTAACTAGAGGTAATGCATTGATTTTAGTCATGAATTATACCTCTTAATCTTGAGAAATCAATGCTGCCTTAATCTTTTGACTCTCTGTCTTTGTATTATAAAAATATCCTGTAGGTTTGTTTGTTTTAAACCAGCTTATGTTGAAGCCAATCTGCCCAAACAACTTTATTACATAATAGTTTGTCTAAACAAAAGATAGACTCCTGCTTCTACATCATTGCGTGTTTAGCTCCTCCCATAGATTTGCATATGAATTAAGTAATTAATGAGAGAGACAAGCGCAAGTCTTCACGGAAACCAAATAATAAACCAAAACCAAAAGTGGAAAACGATCCCTCCATTAAGAGTGAGTTAGCTTTATTTTGATCAAGTTCCAGTTCACACCGGTAAGAACTAGTTCCTTTTGTTCAATTCATTTGACCACGGGTTTGATTACAAGTGAGGTGCAGTTCGAAATTTTATTTGAACCTAAAGTGCAGTTTAGACTAGTGTCTAAACTGCATTTAGTTCTCAAATGTGTTTCAGAATGAAAAAACACTCCTCATGCAGGCGATTCAGAAAAACAATCTCCCTCTACACTATACAGCCTAAAACACATGATACGTGACCATTAATTCTTACTGGGCTTGTGCCCGTATCTGTACTTGCCGTCTACGGTTATGTAATGGTCATATGAGAGGAGCTTGACGAATCAGGAAAAGATATGCAGTAGTCGAGAGGACCAGACACAGGGTGATTGTGGACATTTTCAAAAGTCTATGTTTCAGTCCGTCTATATAGAAAGGAACACCGACCAGCATTTCCAAACAAAAGGGTCTTTAGTATTTTTAAAATGCTCAGTTTTCACAGGTTGAAGTTGCATTAGTAGTATGGATGCCAGGCGTAATCATAACAAAACTTAAAAACATCTTAACATTGTAAACTGCACTTTGTTGTCAAATGTCATCAGGGCCCGGTTTTTCAAAAGGTTTAATCCGGATAAAATTGATCCGGATTTAGTAATCCTTTTTCTGCGATCTGTGATCACGTAATCCAGCTTATTTTTTGAGCCAGTTTTTCAAAGCAACATAGGATTGGATCAATCTGATCCGGATAGGAACTTTTCAGGATCACTAAATCTGGATAACCAGTGCTCAAACAGGATAGGAAATCACAATGTAGAGCTATAGATATTCAAAAGAGCAACAATTAGAATAGCCAGTGTGGGGTCAGTATAACTTTATTTTTATTTGAAATGAAAACACACACATTTAAAAAAAATAATAATAATTTCAAATATAGATGTATTGAATTAAAAAAAGACTTAATGCCAAAAACTCCACAATAGTTTCAGACTTCCTCATCTGATGTGGAGAGACCAGCTTGTCTGAGCGTAACCTTTAGGAGGCGAATCTCAAGTCTGGCCTTGGTTTGCTGCAGTTTGGTCAGAGTCAGTTGTTCCTCTGCCAGATGTGCTTCTGCCCTTTCAGTCGCTTTTTGCAATTGTTAAAAATTATTTCAAAAATCAGAGATTGCCATTCTTTGCATTTTTTGGTTATTCTGTTATCATTGCATACATCACTAATAAATATTCTAAAAAATATATATTTTTACATTGTGATGAGTATACATATTTTATTTAGTGACAGAATGAAATTTATTGTTTTTGGTCAATGTTGACAGCTGTTTGGGGGATTATTTTATGAGGCCAAACTCTTTCTACTTTGCTGTAGGCCTATACTGGCAGGCTGAATACGTTAAAGCCTACCTGATGGATAAACAAATACAATTAAAACCTTTAAATAAATATGATCTCTTCTAAAATACTGCTGCATGATCCAAATATAGTATTATTTGATACATTTTTAAAGTTTTCATTACATTTTTGGCATGAAATCCACGCTAAATCCACCCTTCTGATGGGATCAGTTTAATCCAGATTTTTTGGATCAAAGTGATCCAAATCCTACAAAAAAGGTCTGAAAAACCCAAACTAAAGGTTTGATCCAGATCAAAACCAAAATTGGATTACGTGATCTAATCCGATTATGTAATCCGTTTTTTCTTTTGAAAAACCCATTTTCAAGATTTGATCCAATCCGTTATCCAAAATCCTAGTGGATTACTTTGAAAAACCGGGCCCAGCTGTATTGGATCAGTCATGCCACAATTGTCAGTTATTAATTTTATTACATTTTCACTACTGCTTCACTACCTAAATCAGAGCAGCATCCATGTTTGAAGGTTGGAAAGATCTTTTATTAGTGCTAGTTGGATTTGTTGACAATAAAAAAAATTGTCGACAGATATTCTTCACATGCGAGTTTCTTCATTATCATGATTTGACTGAAAAAGCAGCCTGATCTCATGAGGAAACTTAACTATTTTATGTTTTGTCAGTTTAGTGCAGGGGTGCCCAAACTTTTTCTTATAAAGGGCTAAAAACCGAAGGGATTTAGGTATGTGGGCCAAATATATACCAAACTGAATACATCACATTCAATTTATATACATCACATTGATATTATATTAAATTTGCCTTGGGTGATTTCTTAGTGTATTCATTAATATTAATATTTAATCATAATAACTAATGCAGTATAATTTTTTTACATTTTACAATGAACTTATTAAAGTAAAAACATCTCATTTATAACACAATGGAGTTCAGAGCTGAAAACACTACTCGACATGCTCCTGAAAATCGAAATAACGATCTCTGTCAAAGGAATTCACCCAACCACCTCCTCATCATTCTCACTGGCTTTTCAGATGGGATAGTGGACCAAATCAAATGTTATCATGGGCCAACTTTGGCCCGCGGGCCCTAGTTTGGGCATCTATTGTTTAGTGGCTAATCGGTACAAATTTGTATGAGTTCTGTCGTACAAAAATGTATGATTTTAAAAAGGAGGCATGGCACCAAACCCCACCCTAAACCCAACCCAACCATCACCAATATGCAAATTGTACAAAATTATACGAAGAGATAGTACAAATTCATATGAATTAGCCTCTAAATCATAAAGTTACGAATTGCCGTTAGATTGTGTTGATGTAGCGCTAGAGTGAAATATGACTTGATTGCTAAGTTGTGGGAAAATTTGACAATGTGCGATTGTTCCCTCCCCCTCTACCGCTGATATGTACTAAAGCCTGATTTATACTTCTGCGTCAAGCACATGCGTACGGTCCGGCACAGCTTTCACACGGTCGCATAGCCTTCGCCAAAAGGCGCACCTTTCAAAATATGTAACTACACATCCCAACAACGCATAGCACAAGCCCTGTGATTGGTCGGCTTGGTAGCTGTGACGTGTGTGGGCGGTGCTTAGAGCCAAGAGCCCAATGTTTAACAAGTGTTGAGTCCCGTGAAGGAGCTCCAGATGGAAACTTTTGTTTTTTGTTTACCTTATGAATAAAGTTGTTGCACGTTTGCTGGTTCCCACCTCTGAATGAGCGAGTTTTAGCTACTTGTACATTAAGGTAGCATTCAGAAAAAACAAAACAACCGTGAAGAAACTCGACACAGAGGAATATTTAAACTTACTGCCAGCTAGCGTTTCGGAAGTGTTATTGCAGAGCAACACAAGCAGCACGCAGTAGTATAAATGCACGGCTACATGTAAGGCAGTCGCTGTGGGTCACGCCGATCACTCGACGCAGAAGTATGAATCAGCCTTAACACTGCACTTTAAATTGAGTGTTGGACATGCTTATGTAATTATGATGTTTTAACTAGTTGCAAAGAAATAAATAATCATTCAAAACCTACTAATTAGTCATTTAAATAATCGATTATTAATTATTTAATCAATCTAATAGTTGCTAGATTGATCGTTTATCAAAATAATAATTTGTTGCCATCTTAATGTAGACCGTCATGCATACATTTAGAAGTTTAACACGTTCTAACTTTCTGAAAATGTCACATCCGCAAACTATTATCCAATCAAAATCATAACAGGGCCTATTACTTCTAAATGATGTTAAATTCTTGATAAGATCACCAGTGGACCTCGGAGACAAGTACAAAATAAACAAAAATGGCAGTTCGTGACCCTTTTAACACTTTTCAGCTCCCATTACATTTGTCTTTAATCATGACGACATTCCAGATATACGCAGTGTCTCCAGCCGCACCTTCAAGAAGATGTACTTTGCTCATAAAACGTGTGTAACTCAATCCATCTTCAAGGACCAGTTTTGCACCCCTCACTCCCTCGCTGTGAGCTTTGACACCCGTAAATCAATCACATGACCACTATAAAGCTGCACAGAGGCATTCAAAGAGGCCCAAAAAAATCTTCAAATCATATGTCCGAACAGCTCTCGTAAAACTCCTTTTCCACTGTTTGGAGATTTTGGCACAGTAGTATGAACGTCTTTTGTTGTCGCGCACACATTTAGTAACATGAGATTCTGCCGCTTCTGCTGCAAGAGGAAACTTTTTTTGATTTAAGTCATGATAATATTTTACAGATGGGTGTTGAGTGGATCCTGGAATGTTTTTTCTTTTCTTTTGGCAGATTATGCTGTCCTGAAAGGAATGAGGAGTGTTGTGAATGTTGAATACCGATGCTGGCCGTCGTACAGACAGCAGGGTTGTGTGTTGTCAGTTCACAGCGTCAGAGAAGCGGCATTCATCTGTAACTCACATCCACACTGTACCAGCTTCTCTCTCAGCAGCCAAACTACATGGACTGGTTAGTGATTTTGACTTCTGTTCATGGCTTTGATGTACATTGGTGAAAATGTGGCACAAAAAAAGCATATAATTTACAGTTAAATTCAGAATTATTAGCCCCCCGTTTATTTTTTTCCCCAAATTTGTTTAACGGAGAGAAGACTTTTTCAACACATTTCTAAACATAATAGTTTTAACAACTCATTTCTAATAACTGATTTATTTTATCTTTGCCATGATGACAGTAAATAATATTTGACTAGGAGACACTTTACAGCTTAAAGTGACATTTAATGGTTTAACTATGTTAATTAGGTTAACTAGGCAGGTTAGGGTAATTAGGCAAGTTACTGTATAATGATGGTTTGTTCTGTAGACTATCGAAAAAATATATAGCTTAAAGGGGCTAATCATTTTGATCTTAAATAATTTTAAATAATTGAAAGCTGCTTTTATTTTAGCCGAAATAAAACAAAAAAGACTTTCTCCAGAAGAAACAATATTATCAGACATACTGTGAAAATTTCCTTGCTCTGTTAAACATCATTTGGGAAATATTGAAAAAAAATATATATCAAAGGTGGGCTAATAATTCTGACTTAAACTGTATATATTTTTTCATAGCAGAAACAATTTTGTAAAAATCTGTGTTGTTTATGACTTTGTCTTGCGGTAAAAATATATAAACATGCTTAAAACAGGATTCATATTCTCATCTTTTCAAGATTTCACTGAAAATGTGTAAAAACTATTTTGCTCACAAATCTCTAGAAAATGTAATAATTTAATAATAATACATTTAAAAAGTTATAGCCATATATATATATATATATATATATATATATATATATATATATATATA
>CAIGQZ010034880.1:8907582-8927202 GCA_903798205.1 Danio tinwini
AATTAAATTAAATTAAATTAAATTAAATTAAATTAAATTAAATTAAATTAAATTAAATTAAATTAAATTAAATTAAATTAAATTAAATTAGATTAAATTAAATTAAATTTAATTTAATTTAATTTAATTTAATTTAATTTAATTCATGTTTATTTATTAAGTGCTTTTACAATGTAAATTTTGTCAAAGCAGCTTAACATTGAAGTTCTAGTAGATTCAAATCCATCAATGTGCAGCTCCACAAGTCCCAAACCAAGCAAGGCAGTGTAATTTCAGCGTTGTTAGTAGTGATTGTATTACAGTCTAGTTCAGTGTGTATATTTGAGGAAAAACTGACAGCTATGATATAACGTTCATCCAGTAACAGATATAAAAGAATAATAAGAATTTTAAAAGTATTTATAAACATTTTAACAAACTGAAACAGTGTGGTGGCAGCCTTGGTGAAAATGTTCAATAAAATTAAAATATGTTTTAACCAAATCAAATAGTTTGGTAGCAGTTATAATATTTTTTATAAATATTATTCAATAGGTGTTTTGTTTATATTTCTATATGTTTTAACAATATATTTTAATGAAGATTAATTAGGTTTTAATCAAATCACATATTTCAGTCATACAATGAATATCATTTAAAAGTTTTTAACTGAATCTAAATGTTTCATATCAGCCATGACAATATAAATAAACATTTTATTTCCTGATTATTAACCAAAATCAAAGTGTTCAATAGAATTTATAAACAACGTTAAAGATAAGTAAAGATGTATCTATATGACAAAATAAAGATTAAGTATTTAGATAGATTAAGTATTTTAATAAAGATGTTTAAAGATTTAACTAAAACAATGTTTTATATTTTTTATTATTATGTTCAAAAGGATCAATTAAGTTTTAACCAAATATCAGAAGCACCCATGATATTATAAAGAACACATTAAATTAAAATATTTTCAGATCAAAAGGACAAAATAAAAATTGCAAACTCATTAGGTTATTTCAATAAAGTTGAATGTTTCTTTCATTTAAAGCATTCACAACACAAGGGATCATTTTAGATAAAATGCTTGAAGAAAGCAGAATAAAGTTTTACATAATCAAAGCAAAACCGATGTATTTTCACATACATGTCACGTTACTCCAGATATTCTTGCTCTTTACATTATCATATTGTTACTGATATGTCTGTGATGTAATATACATTTACAGTTTATCGCTTTGACTAACAAAGTTCAGAAATTACAGCTTGTTTATTCAACAGTCTTTTTTATCACAGTCTGCATAAAAATGTTCAGCCGCCGACACAATGTGGTGAGTCTCAACTGTAATTAGCAGATTACCCCAATATCCATAAAACAGTTAAGGAGAGTCAGTCATGGAGACTGTTAAATTTGCCACCATTAGCACTTCATTAGTGAGAATCATCACAACAAAGACAGTACATTCATCTCAGGAATATTAATTAAATGCAAATCACAGCAAAATGAACTAATGAGTCACAAAACAGTCTCTCTGTCAGTCCTGTTTGGGAAGTTCAGGCTGAACAAGTTTAAAGCAAGACCCTACAGGTGAACTAATATTTATCATTCATGCTCCCCCGGCTGGTTAATTGAATTTAAACGACAAACATTATTTGTATTAGAAGTTGTTTGAAAAGTAAATATGCAAACAAGGTTTTATTTAAATAAAGATGTGCTAATTAGCATATATTTGTAGTACAAAATCGAACCATTGCTTGAAGCCAGGTTTAAGCTTCGATAGTACTTTGAAATAATGCTCCATTAGTTAATGTTCGATAATGTATTTACTAACATGAACAAACAATGAACAATACAATTATTTGTATTATATTCATTTTTGTTAATGTTAGGTAATTAAAATAAGGTTGTTCATGTTAAATCTCGTTAGTAAAAGTAATCCTGTACAAGATTGTTCATACTTAGTTCATGTTACTTATATATTAGATAATACTATCATTTCTTGTTTATTTTTTTATATTATTATTATACACATCAGAGTCAAATGTTTATACAGAGGAGATTTAAGAGGTAATCTCTTTTTGTTACTTTATAATTCAGAAAAAAAATTAACGGCCAGGAAAATATCAGAATTTTGGAGAAAATAATTACATATAATCAGATATGTTGAACATTCCTCAGTAAAAACCTTCAGAATATACTGTTGATATCAATAAAACTAGAAAAAAAGCCTTTAAAACACGTACTGCAGACACAAACTGGTAAAGTCTGACAATAGAAGCATATTAGACTGAAAAAAACTTTATTTATAGCCAAAAAGCCCAAAATTAAAAAAAATTACATCCATTTAAAAGTCTTATTGTCTGCAGTTTCTTACCTCAAGTCTCACCTGAGGTGTAAAATCCATCTTCTTTTTACGTTGCACTTAATACATAAAGACAGAATCCTCAGTCTTGTAAATTCTGTCATGTGTACAGGGCCTCTTTAAACACTATTTAGCGTGATTCTCAGACTTTTTACGATCAATTTGTGATAATGGGCGCCAATTTTGTGTGTTTCGGCAGTACATTAGGGTAGTAAAAGTAATTTTCAGTGATTACTCTGAGAAAACAAGCAGGACTGATCCAAACTCTTCTGTGGGGGTTGAGCTTCTGACATGGGGGTGAAGTTTGGTTTGGAAAGAGCGAGTTTGAGCCCCCCTGCGCTCTTCTGGAAACAAGGATTCAAGCATTTGGAGGCCTCAAAGGGTCTACAGAAGCCCAGCTGAGAGCCAAGCCAAACACAAGCGATTCAAAGCCACGTCAATGACCTTACTATAGGTAACTGGAGACTGGACAATGCTGAAAGAACACAGAAGCAATAATATGGCTACTCTGACAAGACCTGCAGAGGTGTTAAAGGAGACCTGAGATTGACCTTCAGTGTTTTCAAAGAAACTCCCCCAAAGCAAACACACAAGTCAAACACTGCTATCGTTTACTGTTATTTACAGTGAAACACTTTCTAATAGGTAAAATGCAAGCAACGATGAGTTAGAGGCAAATCTGGAAAGAAGGTCAAAACATTTATTAATAGATTAATCGTGAAGTTGAATTTGTATTTGTCTGTCGATTCAGCTATTTTAAACTAAACGCTGTGCGTTTTTATGGGTCTTTAGCAGTTTTCAATATATACTAGGGAAGATTTAAAATTTTCTTTGTGCAAACAGGCACTTTCAAAGTAAGAAAATCGCATAATATAAGCAACGAATTACAAATGTTGGTAAGTTGGTAAGTTGGTTTCTTAAGCGCTGCAGTAGGTCTAATTGAATAGCATGCTATTTTTTACAGTGATGCTATGCTAACCAGTAGCGAGTACCTCAACCACGCCCATCAAGTTAGTCCCCTTTAATATGCTAAGTTAAATATATATCACAAATATTAACGAATTAAAAAAACAACCAAATTGAGCAATAGATGAGTTTGCAAAGTTTGTACTTTGCAAAGAGTATTTTACAGTATATTAGTACAGTATAATAATTAGCTAAATTAGTTTGTTTAAGTTTTACATTTTCTACATTTTAATGAATAAAAACTAAATAAACAACATATATAAAGAGATATATTAGTACAATTATAAAAGCCTAGTTTTTAAATAATACTACTAATAATTGTTAGTGTATATAAAAATATAAACTATGCTTATAGACATTTATATTAAATAATACAACTACAAAGCAATAATATTATTATGTTATAATAATAATAATAATTATTATTATTATTATTATTATTTATTTTTTTCTTTTGCTAACAGTGAGGCGACTACAATGTAATTGCAGTAATTCACATTGTAATATATTAAAATTATTAGTATTATTTTCAAAAACACTGTGAGTTTTGTTCTAAAATACAAAACACATCAAATAATAAATTTGATATAAAGTATATGTAACTATAAAAAAGTGAATGAACAATAACAATCATGATCATGAAGGCTGATTATTTTAAACTATAATCAAATTACATTGAAAAAAAACTCTGAAGATTTACTTAAAAATCCTCGTAACAATTTGCACGAACAAATTTCAAGTAAATTTTACTATCCGATGTCAGTTACAATTATCTTGACAATTTCATGTAAAATTTACTTTGTTTAACATAATGCTCCTAAATTAATTAAGTAAAAGTTAATTGATTAACTTTAATTTTGAGTCTACATTTATTTAAATTATTCAAGCAATGTCAAGTTCTTGTTTTAGCAGAAGGAACACTGCTTTTATCAATTTAAATAAATCTTATTAGTTACAAATTTGTGCATTTAGTGTAACTTACATTTCTACTAATTTGGAATGTGTTATCTCACTTTGTTTTAAGAAAATTGAAGCCAAGAGCAAATTGACTTTATAGATGCGTATACTGATCTCAGAGGGAGTGTCAGCACAGCTATAGCTCTGTTAGTGGTGTCTAACATCCATGTAAAAATGCCAATACCCAGTGCATGAGTGCTACTCATCTGTAAGGTGGTAACCTCAAAACTCTTCTTAATCTTCAAACTAATGAAAATTAAACTCTAACAACTCTTTCTCTCAAATTTATGATTGGTTTTATTTTCAATAATTCAATCCCATGCAAAGCTTGCTGGGAACTACACATCATTAATGACATATCTATTATACAAATGTACTTAATATTACTGGGTTTGCAACGATTAGAAAATATTAAAATATTACAAGTGAATTAATGTTAATATTTAACTCTGTCCACTCATTTTATTTATTACATCAAGTAAATAAATATTAAATATTTACTAAATATTTACACAGAAACGACAACTGACCCAGCCGGGGCTTGAACCAGCAGCCTTCTTGCTGTGAGGCGACAGTGCTAACCACTGAGCCGCCGTGTCGCCCTTTGACAATTAATATTACAATTTAAAAGTTATAAGAGTAAATTAGATTTTATTAGATTTTACTACACCAAAAAGTCATTTTTCAGTGTATAATCAAACTATAAAATATCAAATAACTGTGATTTAAGATTACCTAAAATTATGCTGGGTTGTTTTAACCCAAATATAGTTAAAATATGAAGAAACCCAACAACTGGGTTAAAAAAACATTTTTTTTAAATAGCTTGAAACAACCCAGTATTTAAAAAAAGTGTATAATGTCTGAACTTGAATGCACATGTGACTGTTTCAACAACGCAGTCTTTGTATTAAACCTACTGTCACAAATGTCTCTAACACATTGGCATCCACTGGTAAAAGCAGAGTTGGACGGGTTCATCTGCTTCAAAATAGCCAGAGTGGAGCATTTGTATCCAGAAATGGAGTCTCTGAGTGTAACACAGGCCGCTCAGATTAAATGGATCTCCTCCAGAGGCAGGAGGGAGGGTGTAAACATATTTATCCTCCAATAGAGGCCCGGGCCACGAGTGCTCGATATGCATTCTTTGCATCCCATGGTTCTCAGCAGGACAGAAGCCGAGAGGGTGAGTCTGATGGTGTTTGCAATCTTAAAGAGCCGCTTGTTTCATCCTCACAGATTTCTGTCGGACCTAAAGAGAGTTCTTCCACAATGTCAGACTGCGAGGGGCTTCCGATGGGTGAGTATCCAGTGTCAGGGAAATTGGGGTTTATCCTGCTTTTGGCCTGGCTCCACACGAACAGCTCATCCTGCAAATATGTTCTGATATTCTGCTTGATGAGAGTGTAAAGGTTTTGGCCATATAAGGCTGCTCACAGACTGACCAGAGCCTGTCATTTTACTCAAGTGCTTCAGCTCTGTTGTGAAGTGTGTTATAGATGATTTATCTAGATCATGCATCACAGCTGAACACGGTTATTTATAACAGTGCTGTGATGTCATTGGCGTCTTCATGGCAGTTCATTTATAACATGCAAACATAAGAAGGGATCATTTCCTTCACATATAGGAAAGTCTGATCACTGCGGCTGAAGGCTCTCTGTAAAACAATCAGGTATAAATAGATTTTTCCCTCCTGGCGTAGAGGAACAGTATTGTTTATCAGGTGTTTCTACTGCATAACACTCTGAAATCTGTAGACCCTGTTACACAAATAGTTGTTTTTATATCTTTTAAAGTTTGATTTTACAGAAAAAGTACATTCAGTCAGTTTGTATCTTCAGTGAAAGCTGCTGAATGGAACTCCATCCCACGGACAATTAGTAGACTTTTCGTTCTTTTCAGTTTCAGATTAAAATTGGTTATTGACAAATCAGCAGTGTCAACAGTAGTACTGTATTCTTGACAGTAGACCTACTTGTACTTTTATTTTCTTGTTTTTTTATATATGACAGTGTACATCTTTTGTGCCATTATGCTTTGTTTATATTTTTAAAAGTGACTTTTTAACATTCTGTCAAAGATCTACACTACCTGACAAAAGTCTTGTCATCCAAGTTGATCATTTGGTATCAGAAATGGCATATATGAAAGGCAAAGGCCTCTAGATTACACTCCCCAAAATAAAATATGATCAGCCTTGATTTTTAATTATATAATTAGGACAGTAAGGTCTGACTTTGCTGAGACTTTGCTTGTCACTTAACAGAAATAATGTACAGTAGAGAATATAAAGTCATGGTGCAGTGGAAAAAGAATTTCTATTGTGTATGACTCCCATGAGCTTGGAGATACTGAATGTAACTCCAAATCATGATTTTTTCCTTCACCAAACTTGACTTATATCTGTGAAAATCCTGGGTCCATGCGGGTTCCAATAGGTCTTCTGCAGTATTTGTGATGATTGGGATGCAGTTCAACAGATGATTCATTGGAAAAATCTACCTTCTGCCACCTTTCCAAATGATCAATTAGAGGTTAAGTTATTATTTGTTGCTCTTACAACTGACATCTATGACAAGACTTTTGTCAGGTAGTGTACACATGAAAAATAGCCATTCTTGGCTAATTCTGGCACATTTTACAGTAACGTTTATTAATGTGCATTATCTCTGTTAACAAATAAACTACAAAGATTTTTTTTTTTAAGAATATGGATAACTGTTTACTGAAAGGTTCTTTGAGGATCCTGAAATGGTTCTATAGGCATTGCTGCAAAAACACAGTTTTGGAACTTTTATATTTAATATTATAAAATTAATATTATTAATTTTAATATTATATTAGATTTAAATCTAAATAACAGTTATTAAAAATAGGAATAATGATATTGATCATATTGGATTACATTATCTGTTCAGCTTTTCAGTTAAGAGATCCTCAACTGTATTTTTATGTTGTTTACATAATGATCGGTGGGAATTTTTATGTTGTGTACATCATGCTGTACATCATGCTGTATTTTTATGTTGTGTACATCAGGATCGGTGGGAAAATAAGTTATATTTTAAGAAAAAAGCTATTTACCAGTTAAATGTTGGAGGTCTGTGTATTTGATAGTTGAGCTCAAGAAAAATAGTGATTTGATGCTTTTCACAGTTATAGATTTGTAAAAAAAAAATCTAATGATAAAAAAACCCTACAAATAACCATTTTAGCATAAAAAGGCTTATTGGCGATATGTTCTAAACAGAACAATATCTTTTTCATTACACAAATTGTTCTATGTAGTTTTTTAATGTTCTTTACACAAAAAAGAACAGAGGTTCCATTAAGATCTTTTTAACAAATGTTTATTTTTTTTTTTGAGGATTTATGATGTTTTATAGCATTGCTGCAAAAACTGCATTCTGGAACCTTTTTTAAAGAGTGAAGCATTGCACTAGCTAATATAATACTGTGATTTGTAGTAAATGCCTGTATTCTGTGATTTGATATGGCAAACTTATATTTAAAAAGCATATTGGTGTTAAATGGCAAATTAGTGTGCTTCTGTTTTGTCTCCAGCTATGAGTATATGCTATGCTGAATATTTAATCTTTGAAGGTTTATTATGGTAGTGGAATCAGTGCATTCTCTTCCAAATTTCTGTGGGTGTTATCAACAGTCACATGCAATAAGTCATTGCTGCTTTTGTGTTTGCCAAAACACTGTTCTGGCACATGGTGCTGTTCGCATATTCGCAAAACATAGGTTTGCGAAAGTGTCTAGACACCATCAGTCAATTTGTTCTGCTATTGTTATATTAGTACAGTTAAGATTTATCAGTGATTGTTAGTTTGATCATTTGTGCAGCCCATATTAGTGTTTTCCCATTTATGTCATATTGTGTAAATGAATTCATATATCTTCAATTTAAAGTAGCCTGTGCCTAAAGCTTAGTTATTGAATCTGCAGGGAGAAGTTGTGCAGTAATTTCCAGTCATGTGACACATAAACAGATAACCTTGAGCTGTTTACAGAACTGATTAATTGGCATGCACTTTGGATTCCCTTTCATAATTGTGAATAACTTCTTTGTTTAATGAAGCACAGAGTTTAATGAACCCATTTTGTGTAATTACTGGGCCTCTGTGAAGAAGGCTGTTTGTTTTCTATTGACTAAATCTGAAAGTGCAGCAAATGTACTGTAAGGGCACACTGAAAAAAATAAGATTTCTGCAAAATTGTTGCAAACAATTTATATGGGCTGAATTTAAACAAACAAATTAAATTTAGTAATGTTCAACTTAAATTGTTTGTTTAAATTCAGCCCAAATATATTTTTTACAATGACTTACACTGTAGAAAATATACAGGGTTTCACACAATTCATTAATGTTGTCCCAACACAAATTGATTAAGTTAACCAAATTTCTGTGGATTGAACATAAAAATTATGTTCTTCTAATGAAACCTCAAGAATTGTGTTGTTTCAGCTCATTTTAAATAAGTAGTTTGAACGAACAAAAACAAATATTTTTTAAATGTGTACCTTAAAAAATTTATAAATCCAATGAATCATTTTTGAATATTTTTTTCAGTGCATGCACAGTATAAATAATCTCAAATAACCAGATTTATCATACACTGTGTGATTTCAAAATCAAAAGCAGTGCAGTGATTGCAGTCAACTATTTAATGTTGGAATAAAACTTAATGAAAACATTTGGGTGCAAACTAAATTACTTTAACTTATCTCCTATTACTTGGACTGTTGCAGTTTTCAAGTTTTCGTACTTATTTAGTTTTGTCCATTTGTGGTGTTGAAATAGCCTTTTTTTAAAGTTTTACACATGTCCACAAGTTTCATTGTACAAACTAAAACATGAATTATAATTACATCCGAACAAGGGAATGTATAAAATATATATGTGTGAAAAATAAAATGTAGGCCTACTTAAAAAAGCATCTATCACTTAGTTTTGGCGCCATTTCCACCATTAATGTTGCCCAATAAAGGTATGTTTTGCTTACCGAAGTGACAAAATTTTGTTGATGTAGAAAACAGGTGAAATCATGGTAAGTGGCATTTTTATACTTCCTAGAGTTATGTCTAATTTAGATGAGCAATTTTGTTGCGTGTCAATGATGCTGTATTTATCTTGGAAAAATGCTAGTTATTAGCAAGACCACCTGGTCCTTCATTTTTGTTCCAAACATTTTAGGCTCATTTTTTTCACAAGAGAATACCATCAAAACCACGAAGTAAAAGTATTGACGTTGTTTCGAAAATTATTGAACTATCTATGGCACTGTTAGTGTTTGTTAGTAGACAAGCTAACGTTAGCGACAGCCTGTTGCATTATTTTTTGTTCATTTATTTGAAGTCTACAAAGAAAAAAGCGGCCATGGGTGAGAAAACATTGATTATTTGTTAACTAACAACAATATGCTTGCACATTTCTCTAATAATGGACTATAAAAAAGGAGAAATTGCTTGCATGTACCTGCTATAACTTAACCACTAGATGTCGCCAAAACCATTCAAAACAGCAATAGCTATACGCCAATCTGCTGAAAGGTCAGATAATTCACACCAAAGCAGAATTATGTGGCATAATAATAATAATGACATTTAAGATGGGTTTTAGTTTACCTGTTGGCATGCTAGTACATGACATGGTTATAGATTATTGTATTTAGTATTATTGTACTATTATTTATGCTATTGTAGTCTTGAATGGCATGACTGGCCTTAAATAGGACGCTATGTAATTATAATATGCTTTATGGTATCAGACACCTTGTAAAGAATTATTAAACATCCAGCAACTTTCTTTTTTGTATATTTAGGGAGGCTTGAGGGGCAAAAACTCTCACCCTGCATTCAGAAAAAGCAAGTGATTTTAGAAGTAGAAAATCTTGTGCTAAAAACACTTCATAATCCGTGTAATTATGTTATATGACATATATATTTGATGCATTAGAGTTGAATTGCATGATGTTCTTTTTATATTGCATGTGTGTATTTTTTGTATAATGTACGGTTGTCTTTGATGCATTAGATTGGTATTGCAGGATGTTTTTTTATATTGCATGTGTGTATTTTTATATAATGACTGACTTCACTCATCTGGTGTGAGGAGGAGCATCTCCATCCATAATGCGATTTTAGTCTCTTAGTGTTGGTGGACACTAGAGAGTTATTCAAGATAGTATATTGATCGACCAGAGTATTCCTGGCTATCTGAGACTGGTAGTGTAATGTCCGAGTAAAAGCAATCGCTATGGTCCCACTGTGGAGGAAAAACACTCAAGCTTTTGTTAGATCTAATTAGGATCCTTTTAGAGAAATGTGATTTATAAACCCTTTGTTTTACGCTTGTCTCTAATTGGTTGGATCATTGAAGTTGTCATATAATTGCAGGTTCGAGAGATTATCTAACAATTAGCAAGTCTAGATAACACCAATTATTAGGAATATACTGTTACCTCTTTCTAAAAAAAAAAACTAGGAATGCCCAATAAGTTGGTTTTATATGTAATGGTTGTGTTTTGTTTTCATTTAGCAAATAGCTTTTTGGAAATTTATTTGTGCATGCTGATTGTACACTTAATAATTTTAGTCTTTAAAAACACTTATTACAACTGCGTACTAAGGTTAAATGTAATGTTCAGCAAGTATGATTGATCTGAATGTGCTTTTCAGAAAAGTATTTATTAATGTCATGATGATGCCTAAAATAAATGTACTTAATCTTATTTTTATTTACTTAATTATTAAATAAATTAGACATTTTAATTTATTATTATTATTATATTTTGTTAATTGAAATAAAATAATAAAATAAAATAGCAATTTAGGTATATTGGGCTATTTTGTGGGTGTATTCAGTGCATGTTCTGTTCAAAATAACCTGCTCAAAAAGATATGAATTATTATGACATCCTTAACTTCCTCGTATTGGCTTACAACCGATGAAGCTCATTTGTTATGACCAAAGCAGGTAGAAATATATCCTAAAGGGAAAACTGCACAGGTTTTACTTTTCCAGGCAGCATTAATTATTACTAATTAATTAATTAATTACATTAGCAGTTATTAATGACCTGTAACCTAAAACTAACTATATACTTATATTGAGGCAATATCATAAATAATGAGATCAGGGTGTCCGCATGGTCCTAAAAATAAATTTTAGGTTTTAAAAGTCTTAAATCTACTGAAATAGTGTGTTGTTGGTCTTAAATCTTTTTTTAACGGATCTTAATTTACCTTTGGTTATGTATACCCAATCTGGCCATTAAAACCCATACAATCACCAAGAATCCATCTCAATGAAACTTTTAACTTTTTATTTAAAAATTGCTTTTTTAATTATTTACAATGTACTTTCCTCACAGTAACATTTGTTTAAAAGTTCTCTATGTATTTACTGCTCAGGATGCTGACCTGACCTATATTTTAAATTATTATATTATTATAATTATTATTATCATTATTGGTATTATTATTATTATTACTGTTGTTGTATTATTAAATGTCTAAAATTATAATCGTTTATTTTAAGGACAAATGAAAATCTTGTTTACAACTGGGATATTCGAAACAATCCTTAGCATTTATTCCTGTATAGCTCTAAAAATGTATTCATAACGGTCTCAAAAATGTTTTAAAAACTCTTAGATTTAACTGGGTGTGACCTGCAGAAACCCTGGTGATATACAAGAATGTATAGGTCCACCGGTGTTCAGAAAGAGATCTGCATTGTTATAGGTCTTTAAGGAGCATCTTTGTATGTTCTTCCTAATATAGTAATGGGGGAGGGGATGAAAGGGGCTACGTGTGTTCAGCAGCCACGTCAGATATGATTAATGTTTTCCCTGCTTCACAAGATATGGAGCAGTGCAAGTAGGAGAACATGCTCTTATATAATCATAACAGATGAATGAATATTTGAATCACACGTGTCATACAACTGACATATATTGACTTTTAAGCTAGACATGTTATTTTTTTTCATACACCTTTTTGTTTTGAGATTTGGGGCTTTTTTGGCTTTTCATTTAAAAAAAATCTGTCTAATTAAAAGATAAAAATACACGTTTAAAGTGTTACTTTTACCACAGTATTGGTTTGTGTTTGTAAAAAGCAATTATGGCAAATTTTAAAGGCCGATTCCTCAAAATGTGTCTTTTGCCTTAATCTCCAGTTTCCACATCAAGAACGGTTATATACACACGTTTACAGTTTTAGTCATATCTTTGTTTTGAAGTTTTTTACTGAGTAATTTGTTCATAAATAATTTTTTTGATAGCATTTTATTTAGCTATTTCTTGAGTTGTGAAAATTGTGAAAATTATTCTTTTTTATTTTATTTTATGTGGCCTAATGGTTAGCGAGTTGGACTATCCAAAGCTGCAAGTTAGAATAGTACTGTCAGAGATTGTATGAGGCCGGAGTGAATAACCAATGCTCTCACCACTATTATTACCATGACTGAGGTGAGAGATCCAGCTCCGGGTGTGTTAACAGTGTGCGTTAATTGATGTGTGTGTGTGCGTGTGTGTAATTCAGAGTTTGGGTCACTACTATACTCGGGTAGGCCACATGTCACTTCACTTAAATTTTTTTCTTTTATTTTTTAACTTTTCTGAATTATGGAGTGATAACTAAATTCCCCAAATGACCTCTGTAAAATGTTAAGATAATGAAACAAATATGTGACCCTGGACTACAAAACCAATCTTGGTTAAAAAGGCTTTCTACTCATGCATACATTGTTAGGATTGGACATTATTTGGCCGAGATAGAGCTATATGAACTCTGAGGTTTAAAAAATCATAAACTGACAACATCACATTTAAAAATGTCCAAATTAACTTTTGATCAGTTTACTACTTCTGAGTTTTGATATATATATATATATTTATTGTCATTCTGCTACATGTGTGGACATACAGTGTATTGAAATGTTGGGTCTCGAATTATCACAGTGCTACAAAAATAAACAATCATAAATATGAACACAACACTGGACGAAAAAGCTATTTTAAATTTCTACATGACTAACATACCGGAGCGGTAATCTAACTGCACTAATTACTACTAGCTATTCTAAGACCAAGATGGCGGCGCGTACACATCGCGAGGCTCGGCGTCTCTCCAGTTTCGGCAATTTTGCAGTATTTTTCCTGCTCATTTCGGGTCTGTTCGTGCAGAACAGTAATGCCTTTACATCGTACACCCGACATGAGATCTTGGATATTGGTTTGTGCATTTCGGACAGTTTTATCAGCAATCTACGACTCATCCCAGAGATCGCCAGGACACCCGAGGCTGAGCGCTCTGTCCGGCCGGGCAGAAGTGCTCGGAGACGGCGACGCGAACGTAAACAAAGGCGGGGGAAGCGCGGCGGGCTAAGAGCTAAGCTAAAGCTAACACCACACCGGCTCTCTTTACCCAGCATCTTCCTCGCCAATGTACGGTCCCTGGTGAACAAAATGGATGAGATTAGACTGCGCATCAACCACAGCAAAAGATTATGGAACTGTAATGTCATGATTTTCACAGAAACATGGCTAAACAGCGGGATACCAGACAACGCTGTATCTTTAACTGAGCATCAGACATTCCGAGCAGACAGAGCGGCGGATGACTCCGGTAAGACCCGAGGCGGAGGATTATGCATTTATATTAACAAAGCGTGGTGCACAAACTCTGTCATCGTTGGAAGACATTGCTCTGTTAACCTGGAATTTCTGATGGTCAAATGCAGACCGTTTTATCTGCCACGGGAGTTCACCTCCACCTTTATAATCGCTGCTTACATTCCACCCGATGCTGATGCAAAGCTTGCTATGAATGAACTTCATGCAGCCATCAGCAAACAACAGACTGCTCACCCGTAGGCTGCTTTTATTGTTGCGGGGGATTTTAATCACTCAAACTTAAAGACAGTGCTCCCCAAATTCCATCAAAACATTTTCTGTCACACACGGGGAAACAAGACTTTGGACCAGGTATACACAAACATGGCTGAAGCCTATGCTGTTACCCCCCTCCCCCACCTGGGTCAATCAGATCACCTTTCTTTGTTCCTCACCCCCAAATACTCACCCCTCATCAACCGTGTGAAGCCATCAGTGAGGACCATCAAAGTGTGGCCAGCGGGGGTAGACTCCACACTCCAGGACAGGTTTCAACACACAGACTGGAGTATGTTTGCTTCCCAGGCCACATGTGGCTCTCACACAGACATTAACAGCTATACTTCCTCTGTTCTGGAATACATCAACACCACCATTGACAGTGTAACAACCCAGAAACAGATCACCACATACCCAAATCAAAAGCCATGGATGAACAAGGAGGTGCGCCTCCTGCTGAAGGCACGCAACACTGCCTTCAGATCAGGGGATGCACAGGCCTACAGCACTTCCAGGGCTAATCTGAAGAGGGGCATCAAAAAGGCCAAGCACTGCTACAAGCTAAAGCTAGAGGAGCACTTTTCCAACTCTGATCCTCGGCGCATGTGGCAGGGCATACAGGCCATCAGCAACTACAAACCCAGCCATTCCACACCCACAGCCACAAATGTCTACTTCCTGAACGAGCTTAATGACTTTTATGCCTGCTTTGAAAGAGACAATAATGAACCCTACATCAGGATCACTTCCTCAACCGACCACTTACCCATTACACTCACCTCCTCAGAAGTCTACACCGCACTGAGTCGGATCAATGTGCGTAAGGCTGCTGGACCAGATGGTATTCCTGGGCGTGTCCTCAAAGCATGTGCAGAACAGCTCTCTGGGGTATTCACAGACATTTTCAACCTGTCCCTTAACCTAGCAGCTGTGCCAACATGCTTTAAAACCACCTCTATTGTGCCAGTGCCGAAACACTCCAGCCCAACATGCCTGAATGACTACCGCCCGGTAGCACTCACACCCATCATCATGAAGTGCTTCGAGCGGTTGGTCCTGGCACATCTGAAAGACTCTCTGCCATCCACACTGGACCCACATCAGTTTGCCTACCGTGGCAACAGGAGCACAGAAGATGCAGTCTCCATAGCACTGCACTCTGTACTCACACACCTGGACAATAAAAACACATACGCACGAATGCTGTTTGTTGACTTCAGCTCAGCATTCAACACTGTCATACCCTCTAAGTTAATGATCAAACTTAGAGACCTGGATATAGACACGTCTCTCTGTAACTGGGTTATGGACTTTCTGACTAACAGACGTCAGAATGTTAGATCAGACCACATTTGCTCCACCACCGTCACACTCAACACTGGTGTACCACAGGGCTGTGTGCTGAGCCCCTTCTTCTACTCCCTTTTCACCATCGACTGTAGGCCGGTGAACAGATCCAACGCCATCATCAAATTTGCAGATGACACCACAGTGATTGGTCTAATCAGCAACAATGATGAGACTGCCTACAGGGAGGAGATACAGCATCTGGCCACGTGGTGCACCAACAATAATCTGCTCCTTAACACCGACAAGACCAAGGAGCTCATTGTGGACTTCAGGAAGGGACGAACAGGCTCACATGATCCCATCTACATCAATGAGATGGCCGTCGAGCCTGTATCATCCTTCAAGTTCCTGGGGACCCACATCTCCAAGGACCTTTCCTGGACCACCAACACCTCCAGCCTGGTCAAGAAGGCTCACCAGCGCCTATTTTTCTTAAGGCAACTTAAGAAGAACCAGCTGTCATCAGCCGTCTTGGTGAACTTCTACCGCTGCACAATAGAAAGCATCCTGACGAACTGTGTCACAGTCTGGTATGGAAGCTGCTCTGTTGCGGAGCGTAAGGCACTGCAGCGGGTGGTGAAAACTGCCCAACGCATCACAGGGACCACACTGCCAGCCATAGAGGACATCCAGAGGAAACACTGTCTGCGCCGAGCACGCAGTATTCTTAAAGATTCCTCTCACCCTGCTCACAGACTGTTTTCTCTCCTGCCTTCTGGCAGGCGCTTCAGGCTCCCCCGGACAAAAACCAGCAGACTAAAGAACAGCTTCTTCCCCAGAGCTGTCTCCCTCTTGAACTCTGCTCCCCACTGACTTTTTGCCCCCCTAGTACACCCCACTCTCCTCTCCTCATAACTCAGACTCCTCATAATCACTGCACTACTTAACATTTGCACATTTAAAAAAAGCACATATTCATTGCACTGATTCATTTATTTGAACTGTACACACCTACTGCACATGTACATTTGTAAATTATGTACACATCCACTGTACATATACATTTGTAATTATGTTTATCTATCTGCACACTTCTGATTATTAATAGCAACCTGTACATTTATCCATCTATTGTAAATCTCTGTTCATAGCTAACACAACCTGTATATAATGTTGATAGTACATCCATTTGTAAATATCACCATAATTTTTCTATAACTGCACTTTATAACTTATACCTATATCCTGCACTTGCTGCTATTGCACTCCTGGTTAGACCTAAACTGCATTTCGTTTCCTTGTACTTGTACATGTGTGATGACAATAAAGTTGAATCTAATCTAATCTAAAAATATATACTACACATGAGATAGAACATGCAAACCCAACACAGAAATGTCACCTGACCTAGCTGGGACTCGAACCAGTGACCTTCTTGCTGTGTGGCAATAGTGCTGCTAACTACTGAGCCATCGTGTCGCCACAATAAGTTCATATTTGGTATATTTAACTTTGGAATATTTGATTCTGTTTGGCCTCCATGATTTATCTTGAAGACTCATATCTGTGGATTGCAGCTTGTGTGCATTATAGCCAGGCCAACGGGATGCTGGAGTGAATTTATGAGTGCTGATGTAAGCTTTAATGACATCATCATCATCATGTGAATGGGAGCAGTAGGGGGTTCGCAGTCACGCTCCTCTGTCTCTCTCTCTGCTGCCTCTCTCCATTCGCCTGCCTGTTGGTCCGTCATCCAGAAAACAGGGGCTGTGGAGGCAGGGTCTGGAGCAGGTGGTGGTCCGGGGTTTGAGGAGAGTAACGCCTCGGGGGAGTCTGCATGGCTGGATGCCCCATCCACACCCTCACCAGCTGTGGAACGAGCCAGACCAGCCAGAAGTGGATGGAAAAATTTGGGAAAGGCTGAGTCTAGGGTTGAATCTGGGAGAACTGGCCTTGTGTTTGTTTGTTGTGAACATTTGTGTTAGTTAATGGTCTTGGATGTAGAATTGATTTGATGTAGATGTGGGTGATATGAATAGTTGTTTGAATGATGACGATAAATGGTGTGTTTTTGTGCTGGTACCTTGGCTGGTGTAGGGTTGTTATGGATATCTAAATATGATGCTAAAACCACCAGTAGGTGGCAACAGGTCTTACAGTTTTTATCAGTCGCTTTGGTGCATTTCTCACAACACTATTTACATTTGCACAACAGTTAATGCATTTCTCAAAACAATTAGTCATTTGTGCACATCATAGTAGCAGTTTCTCATTCCTTCCAGTAAATTGTAAATGCTTTTGGACATGCATCAATTACTTCCATACATCTCTTTGCTGTTTATAACATTATCATTTGCTTATGTCATGTCAGTCAAAATGAACTAAACTTGTGGATGCTGAATAGTCATTTCATATAAAACTAATAGTCCTCATTTCATTACTCGAGTCAAAATGTTGAACAAGTTGTCAAAATCTGTCAAGCAAATTTTATTTAAAAACTTTAAATCTTTTTTTTTTCTGAAAATGTCTTCTAAATTGAACTATTTGATTAATGATTAACAGACCTATTCACCTTAATCTTCAAAGCGGAAGTGTGCTCGTTTTTGCAATTGTTTTAGAACTTCCGATTCAGTCGCCTTTGGGAGAAATGACTAGGAATAATAAACGGCGGAAAATGGTCAAACTACTCGCTTTACAAACAAGTGTTTGCATGACTATACAGACAAAATAGAATAATATAATAAGAAAACCTCCGTTTGCAACATCAAGCAGCAGAACGAGCTGTTTTTAACGTCTAAAAATGAATGGAAGTGAATGAGACCGGAAGTCTCGAGCCAAAACGATTCAAATGGCTGCGCCCGCTCGTACGCAGAGAATAAGGTGAATATATGTTGTAGGTTCAGTTCCAATATGTACTGCAATATTGTTTACAGTTGTGCACAGCTCTTCCCAAAGGAAGTTTATGTTTGTTGTAAATAAGGGTGTATTTATTCGTTTGCATAATGCTGTGAATAAATTTTTATTGTAAAGAGCAAATGTGAAACATACATATTCAGTGTCTTGTACTCAGATACCTCACTAAATGCAGTGATGTCAAACTTTACTGTAGTTTTCAAATGGCTGTGCAAATAGTATATAGTGCTGTCTGGAGCATTTTCAGGACGTGTCACCAAAATCAGACTCTTTTGCATGGGAAAAGATGCACAGAGTAAAGTGTCATAATGAAAACATGACAAAGCCGTTTGACTATCTTGTTCATAAACAATGGTGGCAGAACTTTTCATTTTGATGACACTGACACTTTCATTGACATGAATACTTGCTTTTGAGTAATGAGCTCTCCATTTTGAGCAAGTGACACGCTTTTGCAGGTTATCCACTAGGTTTTGCAGTTTGTACTAATTGTTTTGAGAAGTGCATTAACTGTTGTGCAAATGTAAATAGTGTTGTGAGAAATGCATCAAAGCGACTGAGAAAAACTGTAATATGTGAGGTTTTTGAATGATTCATTTAAAATGGCTGATTCGTTTAGAAACAAAGTATGTGATTGTCTTTACGAATAGATCATTAAATTATAGGTTTAGATAATTCACTTAGAAACAGATTTATTTAGCTTGTTTTAAACTTTTTTCATTGCCGAAACAGAAAAAAGGGTCTTCCTAACTTAATATATTTTCAAACTGGGTAAAATATATATATAATATAGCCTCTTTCTAAACATAGATACATACACTGTAAAAATATACATTGATTAATGTTACATTTATTTGTCATTAACATTTCCTATAGTTTGTGATCCATGAGTGTAACTGAGTGATTATGTGCATTATTTGGGTTATCGTCTAATTAAAAAACAAATGCGGTATATGTTGGATAATTATTAATGCACTGGTATTACACTTACATGTTCGTCATTTAATTATTTGCAAATGTCAAAATGAAGATGAATATGCAGTAAATATATAAATAACATGAAAGTAGGAAATTGTTATGATCACCAGTGATGTAGCCCACGCAAATCATTGGAGAACACTTCCTTTCATTTAACCGAACTACATATCCCTTCATGCCCTGCAGTCACACACCAGTTTCAGCTCTTATTTACACACACACACACACACACACACACACACACACACACACACACACA
>CAIGQZ010034880.1:8929419-8946452 GCA_903798205.1 Danio tinwini
ATCTATCTATCTATCTATCTATCTATCTATCTATCTATCTATCTATCATTTATTTATTTTATTTGTTTATTTATTTTCAGGGCTTGTTTGTATATAATTGACCTGTACAAAAATGTCATTGTCAGTAGGAATTACTGTATGTTATCTCTTCACATTATTCATTCACAGTAAGTATAATTATTTGTTGTTATATAATAGAAAGCTTGCACGTATAAGATGCTGTAACATGCTTGTTGAATATGTGATTCATACAAATTTGACAAAAATATGAACAGACGTTAGAGCAGAGAAATATGCAGCTGCTATTTTAGTTTGGACCTCAGGCAATGGATGGTCCCTGTTACCCTGAGATTAACAGCACAACCTCCTGACACTGCTTATGCTTTTTAATGCTGTTGTACTACTGGAGGAGGAAAATGTCACCTGATTATAAGCATTATGGCCATTTTTTATGTACAGTAGGCATGATTGTTGTGCACTGTTACTATACTGTTACATAAAAGGCTTGAAAGAAATGAAGAAATGTCAAAGAAAGCTGGTTTATGCATTTGTTGGTCTGTAAGGCCACGTACTGTAGTTTCACATTTGTAGGTCAATGAGCAAGTTATTGGGTAACACTTTTTACAATAATGTTGTATTAGTTTATGTTAATTAGTGCATTAGTTTACATGATTTAATGGGGGATAACACATCTGTTAAGCATTACTTAATCTTTGTTAATGTTAACATTTGTATTCCAGTGCATCTTTTTAGCTTAATTAGTTAGTTTACTTACACATACATTAATTTGTTAATCATGGATTAAACACTATGACCTAACAATGAACATCACATTTGTTTAGCAATACAAAATCTTTGTTAATTCAAACTTGCCGATAGTAATGTGTGAGTTTTAACCCATTACATTACACTTTTTAATTACCATTATCAAATATTAAGTAATGCAGAATGAACTCATTGTTGTTCACCATTAATTCATGTTGACTAACACAGTAACCAACACTTTAATATGTTTACACTGAATAACCCTAATTTAAGTTGTATTAGTATTACCAATTAGGGTTTGAATCTCAGCATCCCTAATATACCTCTGGCTCATTATGGATACAACCCCTGTATACATTTCTGGAGAGTGCAAAATACGTCCCAGGAGGTACATTTTTTAGCAGTTTTTGCAAATTTGCCAGAGACTGCCATGTATGCTTTTTTAGATCTCAAATTTCTCTCGAGTCCCATTTACGCCTGTTGCTCTCATGTAAATCCACCCGAGGCCCCTGTCGACTGACTGACCGACCGATACTCCCACCCCATTCTCTAAACCCAACCGTTAGTGTTTTCAAAAGCACAGATTGACCCACCCACCCACTTCCCTAAACTCAAACAACAGTGTTTTCAGAAGCAATCCAGAAAATATTTTTATAAATATAAATATTTATTATTTTTTGTTTTACCTGCTTTCTGGAACCGTTATTTGCCAGCCTCGAACCTCGTCGTCGTGCTCCTTCCTGCATCTCAAGGCCACCGACATACACAGCGAGCCACTGGGCAAACTGGTAACAGCAGAAAAGCCATGCACATGGAGGTAAGCGATCAGCTGGTAGCGCTAAAAGGAGCAGAAGCTGTTGGTGGTGTCATACCCCCCTGTAGCATTTATTTTAAAGACTAAATGCAGCCATACGTACCTCTACATAATTTGCACTCTCCAAAAATATATAGGGGGCTACGTATTCACAATGAGCCTGTGTTGCAACATATAGTTTATTGCAATACGACATAATAAAACATAAAATACTATTAAAAATTCAAACAAATTAAACAGAACATGAGAAACTAAATAAAGTAGACTAACATAACTTGATTTAAACCTTAAAATACTAATAAAGTAAAATAAAAACTACTAATAAAATAATAATAAATTATTTAGCTTAAGTAAAAAAAAGACATAAAATTAAATTAAACAAAAGTATAAAATAATATATAATGTTACAAAAACAACTGAATAAAAAAAAGTCCAACTACTAAAACAAAACAAAATAGAATATATCTATTATATTAATTGATAATGTTTATATTATAGATAATGTTATATCTATAACATTAAAATAAAGTACCATAAAACAATCAAAACTAAATAAAATCTAGAATAAAATATAGTAGGTGTGAATACGCTTCATTATGTCTTTAAAGGGCACTTATGCATGTACATGTATGATTATAATGTGAATGAGGTAAAACCTGTATAATTGAAGAACAATGGGAGGGTGTAGCACTGCTCCGCTCCACCCGAGGGATGCCAGACTTTCAGAGGGATGATGAAGTGTTTCTCCTGCCTGTTCCCCTTCCCCCTGCTGTGTGTCTGTCTCTCCAGGGTTCTGTAATCTCACAGCTCCACCACTGGACCAGATCTGCCTCTGTTTGCCCTGGGCCTTCATTAACATGCAAGGAGCCAATGGCAAAAATAAACAAAAAAATGGTTATAGGTACATCTATGGTACTAAGCATGTTATTAACCCTAAAATGACAAATATTAAAAACACAATACCAAAACTTGGGAGAAACATTTATGCCAGTTTTGCTTGGCCACCATATTTCATATGCACGTGACTTTGATTTGATTTGATTTAATTTGATTTGATTTGATTTGAGAAAATTAAATTAAATAAGACAAAATACAAGTCAGATAAACTGATAAAAATCTAATAATAGAATTTAATTAGTTTTCATTAAATGAAATGAAATGAAGCTGCATTAATTAAATAAAATTCATTAAAAAAAGAAAATGCCATATATTGCCTAAAACAACACAATAAATGTTAAATTGTAAATTGTTAATTTGTAATTTTTTTTTTACTTATAAATAAAAATGAAACTGGAAAGTCTTTATGAACATGCTCATAATTGGGTCTATGTAATAAGATTATTATATAAACACTATTTATTACTTGTTCAATACCGTTCAAAATTGCCACCCAAACAAAAAATAATAACTAACCGCCATCAAAGGCCCCTTAATATTAATACATTCAGAGGAAGAAACTACATCACGTGACAAAAACAGGAAAATCTGGATGTGGCTTATCCTTGATTTGATCTTCAGCGGGACAGACAGAAGTGTTTGTGTTAGCGCTGTTATGGGGAACAGGAATAAACACTAAAGGCTCTCTAATGTCAGATTAAAAAAAACACTGCTGGCTTCTGGACAGGAGAAACACCAGCAGGACATGAAAATCATCTCATCCTCCTCCTCTGATCGTTTAATTTTTCTGGCGTCTGAGGTAAAGCCATGGCCAAATTGAACACAGACACCCCAGAAATCCAATTGAACACACAGCTCTCCTCCACTTGCTGTTATTTTGGATTGGGGGATGGGGGAATAATCTGGAAAGAGTCTGTTGTGGTTTTTCTGTCCCGTTTTTTTATGGTTTGACTGTTATGTCTGTTTGGAGATGTGTAAATATAGACCAAATATAGGTCATCTTTATGCATATTCCACTGTATGCATGCGCCTCCTGAATAATTTAGAAAGGTTTTCCCCTGCGACGACCCTCAGTCAGAAGTCTCTCTCATTCTATGTCTGCCAACCTTGGTGTCTCTTTGATGGTCTTCCAGACAGCTTTGTCTGTCTGACGGCTGATAAGGGTTGAAGAGTCAGTGCTGAGCTCTGATTTTACGCTACAAGCTTGTTTGGAATATAGGCTGGAAAGTGTGAGGTCATGTATTGTTTCTCAAATGTGGAAAATTCCCCAAAAACCTTCCTCCTTATGAGAGAAGCCTTCTTTACTTCTTATTTTTTTTGCAATAACAGATTATTTGTGATTAGGCATGGGACAGTAACCGTTTTCAAGGTACACCGCCAAAATGTTTTGCTATACCGTTCCAATGGTATATGTAAGATTTTTTTTGTTTTTTTTAGGACAAGAGTATCTCCCGCTAAAAAAAAATATATTTATATTTTAAATTGTAAAGAAATCTGTGTTTTTGAAACAAATGAAGACAGCAGAAGTCAATTATTTATTTAAATTATTTAGCCTGACATGTTTACTGTTCCAAAATATATTTAAGAGGTGTAATCACAACACTGTCAAACTGTAAAACTGTGATATTTTTATCCAAGGTTATACCATCAGAATCTTATACTGGCCCATCCCTGTTTATAATGTATCAAGACAAAACTTATGTATAGTATGTTACAATTTTTGTTCTGTTTCTTTTAGTTATTCTGGTGAAAATGCTTGGTTGTTTTGTTTTAGTCCAACACTTGTTGTCTTGAACTATGCTCAGGCGCGACTGTCCCCCCTCCCCTCTCCATCTCAACCGGCACTCACATTGTATTTCACATTGTATTGTATTTTACTTTGCACTCAAATTATAAGCGTACCGCACTAAAGCCCAACCGAACCACGCTCTGGCTCATCTCCTCCAATTGGGCCAGGGCCGGCCAACTGAACCACACCTGGGCCCGTATCAGAGCACTCACTCTTGTCTAACGAACTGAGAAATGGGGGTCAAATGTGCGTGGTTCGGATAACCTAGTGTGAATACATCCTTAAGGCGTACTCACGCTATGTACAGTTGCCTTGAACCGGGCCAAAGCACGATTGTCTCCCCGCCCGTCTCCCCCCACGGCCTGCACTCACATTGCATTCAGGCCTGAGCACGCTTATGTCATCGATGATGCACTGTTCAGTTTAAGAAGCACTCACTCAGCACAATGGAGATTTTTTATATTGTTATATCGTTTTAGATGCAGAGACACACAGTCAAATATTTCTTCGAACAGATCAGCCACTTTTGACGCTTATAAACAATCATAAAGTCCTCGTGCTGTAGGAATTAGAAGGTTTGGTAACGGTGCAGCTATCGTGCAGTGAGGGGTTTGCGTCTTTAATAATCTACAACAGTTTGCGTTCATTAAACAGTTAGAATGATTACAAGTCTCGTCTTCAGTTTTAGAGCACTCACACTTCTCAAACGGTCCGGGAAATGGGCTTGGGCACGGTTCGGATAGCATAGTGTGAGTGCACCCTTAGTCAGATATGGACAAACTCAACCATTGGGTTAAACAATTTAATTGAAATTTAATAAAAAAATGTGTTTGTCCATATTTGACACAGTGTTGGGTTAATACAACTCAGCATTTGTTGAGTGAATTATTTTGTTTATTTAAATTAAGTAATATTTAGTAACATTTAGTCCCAGTAATATATATATATATATAAAATGTAACTTTTTTTAAACACAACTGTTTGTCCTATTCGTCCATATTTGACCAAACAGACTAATATAACCCAGTAATTTTTAGAAAAAGTGTAAGTGAACAAAAAATATGCCGTTCACTGAAAACCAAAAACCTCACTTGATTCAGATATTACAAAGCACTTTCAGGTGCTTACACAACTAGAGGTCAGATTTAAAGATTTTATTGCAATATTATTTCTCAGTAATACCTTTTACTATGTTGTTACAGGGTTGGGTGATTAATCGAAAAGTAATCGAAATCGACATTCAGAACCTATAATCGATTAAATTTTTTAGGGTCAATTACTTTCCCTACTGTGTGTGGAGTCACGTCACCCCACTTTGTCAAGGCTAATTTATACTTATTATATTATGATTTATACTAATTATATTATTCTTCTACCAAGCACACACGTATGGTTACCTGCGCACCTCTCAAAAAAATGTAACTACACAAGCTTTGTGATTGGTCGGTTTGGTATCTGTGATGAGGGTGGGCGGCACGGAAAGCCTCATTTTAGGCAATGTGTGTTTTAATTTCAGTTGTTCAGTGTTGATGTCCAATAAATAATCATAGTAGATAGTGTGTTTTTACTTCAATTATTTTTAAATTAAGTAATGCACCCTACATTCAAACATCTTTCACTAATTTGTGAGCATATTTACTGTACAAAACCTGTCTGTGAACTATGAGGGCAATAAAATAAAATAAATAAATAAAATAATCGTTCATTAATCATTATCAAGTTAAAATGTTCATTTAATCGAGATTTAGATTTTTGGCAAAATCACCCAGCCCTATGTTGTTGATCAAGTTAATGTTGCCTTACTGAGTATGACTGATTTCATTTAAAAGCATAACAATAACTTATCCCAAGCTTACAAACAGCAATGTGGGTCATTTCATTTTATTATTTGTAATCAATAGTGTATTTAGATATAAAAACTAGTAACATAATTGTCTTTGTAATATAATTTTCTGTAACAGCAGAGGATTGAAATGTATTTTACAGGTCAGCGTCCATGAAACGTGAAAGCTTAGATTGATCCCCACCCATTTATCCTTAATCCTCTTTACTTCATGATTTAACTACAGCTACCCTCTCAAATCTGTACTCCCAAATTCACAAAACAAACATTGTATCGATAATACCGATTTATTAACTCTAAATATCAATTCACACCAGCTTGTTTTTATTACAACTGCATAATGCAGCAACCACCGTCTGGCTCACTTTCTGTTTCCTATTCAGCATCAGAGCAGTCTCAGTCAGCTGGAGGGGGAGGGTTTATGTTTTGAGGGAGGCTCCACCCCCTGCGCTCTGATTGGTCCGTTCACCACTGTCAGACTTAAGCTGAGCAGAGTGTCCTGGACATTACACAAACAGTCAGTCACTCTCAGCTCTCACACACACTCCTCGCAGAGCTCAAGCCCTGGCTGATTCTTCTCACACAGAAAATCCAGGGAAGGGAAAGTGCACAAGAAGACCTGCAATTTTATATTCATCCTTTCTTTTTTTTGGAGTACTGTTTGAGTTGGTGTTGGGTGAATGGGTTGTCATGGTGGCTGACACTGGCAGTCTGACCCCACAAGAAGATTGGATGTTGAATGGACAGAGAGGGGCCGTGGCCAGCCAGCGAAAGTAACAGAGAGTTATCAGAGAAAGGGAAGAAAGGAGGAGGACGAGAATGGAGGACGGCTTCTCCAGCTACAGCAGTCTCTATGACACCTCCTCGCTGCTGCAGTTCTGCAATGGTAAACTCATCACTCGTTTTCTTGTCCGTCTTGTGAGCTTTATCTCCTCAAGTTCAGTTGAGGAACTCACTTAACCTCTGTGTCCACCTTCAGTCTAGTTTGAGACAAAGTTGTTCCTTCCTCTGGGCTGCGATGGAGTGTTTTGATTGCATTGATTCTAGTTGACAAGCTTTTAGGTGATGTGCTTCCCAGGCATGGTGGATAAATGTTTTCAATGTATACCGCGGTTTGGTTTTTTAAACCCACCAAAATTCTGATATACCATTCCTACGCTATTTGTAAGTTTGTTTTTTTACATTTTGTTTTAAGTTTTTTAGGACAACAGTATCTCCAGCAAAAAAGATCTCAAAACATGACTTCTTAAGTTGAAAGAAATCTGTGTTTTTAAAACTAGGACAGCAAAAGTCAATGATTTGTTTGAATTATTTAGCCCAGTTTCTAAGTTTCTCAAAATAAAATTTATTGTGTTCAAAGGGGAAAAAAGTTAGTGATATTGTTATCCAAGGTTATCATACTGTCAGAATCTTATACCGGCCCATGCCTAGTAATTCCAAAGCAGGTATTTCTACAAAAATTTTATGTTTAAAGGTTTTTATCAGAGTTTAGGCACCTTTTATATACACCCACAAAATGACTTTTGCTGCTTGTTCAAACTTCTTATCTAATATAAGTTGAAACACAATTTTTTTGTGGTTTTTGGGGACAACTTAATTGTTTTATGTTCAATTCACTTAAATTTGTAAAAACAATGAAGTTAACTTTAACCATATTTATTGTGCTGGGACAACATGAAGCAATTGTGTTGAACCCAGCATTTTTCAGCGTGTACTCAAAAATAAAGGTTCAACAAAGGGTTTTTGCAGCAGTTCAATAAAAAACCCATTTTGGTTAAAAGTGAAGGAAAAACTTCTTCAAAGAACTACATTTTAATGACCTGAATAATTATGAGAACATTTAAAACAATTTTATTGCATTTACATAGGGATGTGTACATAATTTGCCTGATTACATAAAACATTTTATTTTCAGAATCTGTTTTTTTTTTTTTTGGTTGATAAAAAGTGATAAAGAGATTCCCAAAATCCCCCATGTAAAAACCTTTTGAGTCTAATATGAAAAATAAATAAACAAGAATTTTGAACATCATTCAATCTTCAGATATTAATAAAAAGCTGAATCATTTAATAGATCAGAAATGTAGCAATATTTAAAGAAATAATGTCTTATTTGTATATTTAAACAATATAGAAAACTTGTATTGCAAAAAACTAAATAATGGTCAAATTTGTAAAAACAAAATCATCCTGTTAATCTACAGTGTGTCTTGCCTTAAAGAACCTTTTATTTAGAAATTATAACATTCCACAGGTGTTGAAGGTTTTTCGTGGAGCCATCAATGCCAATAAAGAATCTTCAGTTTTGTTATTAAAGCATATTTCTTACTTGTTCCTATCTTCAAAATTGTTGTTATTTTGCAACATACAAATTTGTTCCAAATGAAAAATCTGTCTTGCTCATTCTTACATCATACTGCACTGAAAATGAAACCCGAGTCTTAAGGTTAAAGAATGAGGATGTCGATTGTGATTTGTTGAGCTGTTGTCCTGTTGTGGATGTTTTGGTTGTTCTGCCACGCTGATTGTGATCTGTAGTCATGTGTATGATGGCTGACTGGCGCTTCAAGGCTAGTGATAAAAGAGGAGAAGAGGAGAAGAGATGTGTTGGTTAGTAAGGGATTTCCTTGTTCCAGGATAAATAGAAGTGCGTGTCACTGTTCTGTCAAACACCATTAATCTCCTGCATAAAAGGACCTCATATGACATCAGCACAGCACTAAAGAAAGTTTTCTCTGATCTTATGGTCAATGTGATTCTGTGCTGTTGCATGCATTTATGCATGAATGTTGATGCCAAACTATTTAAATGTTTGCAAAAAAAAATCCAGTCTCATTTCATGGAATAGCGATTATTATTCTCTCATAATTAAGTTTGTTGTATATTATTTGTACAATATTAGTTTGGTTGATAGACGCAGTAACACATAATTATTAATGTACATTATCATTTAAATTAGCTTTGTTGTCATCTGATAGTCAATTTAATTAAATAATTTTGTAATATTTTGATAGTAAATATTTAATATTTTCCAATGATGATAACAGAAAATGGAAACAACAAAACAACAATTAAATATTAATATTAGGGCTGCACGATATTGGACAAAAAATTATATTGCGATATTTTGTTTTGCTGCAATTTATATTGCAATATGAATACAATTTCACCAGATAGCTCTATTTGGAAACAATTCATTAATTTAGAAGAATTGTGATTAATATGGAGAATTATGAGGATTATTCTGGATTATTATTGGATAGATATAATGAAATATTTTACATCACAGTATTCAGGTACAGACATATTTTATTGACAAATGTAAAATAACACTGTATAGTCTTCATTGTATAAATATTTTAATGAATACATCTTTATTAAAGTCACAAACAGTACAATTGCTTGTGCCTGAGTACATTAACCTCTAAAAAAACATGCAAATGATAAACTTTCACTTATGGCTAAATAAACTCAGTGAATCCAAAAAATCGTTTGTGTTCTGAACTGTGGCTCCTGGTACATATAAAGTTCTTCCTGTGATGTGACTATTGTGAATGTGCACATTACGATAACAATGCTGAAATAATATATTTTGCTCAGCCGTAATTAGTATGATGATAATAATAATAATAATAATAATAATAATAATAATAATAATACAAAATATTGTATTGGATTATACTACTAATAATGTATCTTAAAAGTAATATAATTTTGTCATACTGTACATTTTATTGTTGGTCTTGTTTTCTAAATACACTTTAGCTTCCAAAATTATTAATTTTAGCTTTTTAAAAAACATAATAATAATATTATTATTATTATTATTATTCATGATATTAAATTTCAACTTATAAATTATGAAATTAACTTATATAATATTAATATATTTATTTTATTTGAATCAGATTTTAAAATAATTCATATATAATTGTATTTGTTCAGATAGTATTGTAACCATTTTAAGACTATTGCATCCTAGTGTGTTTACATAATCTTTTTTAAACCTCATACTCCATCTTAAAAATCCAGTATTAGAGGGACATTAGTTTGTGTGGTCATGTGTTTGAGGATTTACCATGTGGCTAATGAGATCATCATAGGTTGCTGGGTTGTGTTTACACTCAAGTTATGCTATGATTGTGTTGTTGGGATTATGCAATCTTTTCTCTCAACTTTTTGGCAGACATTAGGTTTTGCGTTCAGCATACACCTCATTCATCAGCTAAATGTCATGTTTCACAAGTTTTTTTAAATGAAAAGAAACACACTCTGCTTTTCGACAGCACTGACTGTGTTTTTGACCCAGTGAGTGACTGTGAGTTTGGCCTGTATTTGAGCACAGGATTGTGAGTAATTGAATGAGGGTGGGCTGGAAATCTGAGCTCATCCGACACTACAGTGTTCAGCCCTGGAACTCTGAATCTGCTATGAAGTCATTTATTCTGAAACACTTCACAAGCTCCTGATCAGCCAAGCACACTAATTTAAGGATAGCCTACTTGGTCAGCAAAGCAATTTCCTAGGCAGATACTATGGGTATTAGATTCTTAGGCCATGTTTACACACCCAATTCCGATTTGTTGCCTATATCAGATTTTTTTTGCCTGTCCGTTTACGCGTTTTTTTAATTGTTACCCATAACCGATTCATGTGTTTACACTTGCCATACAATTTATGATGTCGCACATGCTTAAAGACGGGTTCTAGCATCTGCACCACACTAGCCACGATGGAAGAAATTGCCTTGCTTTTAGCTCTGCAAAATATACAAAGTTTGTCCAACTTTAAAAGGATTTTGAGGCGGAGGAGGTGGTTTATATATGGTTTATATATGGTGTCCTCCACCATTCAGAGGAATTTGTGGGTACGAGAGAGATCTCAGGTCTGGTGGGAGCAAAATGTAGCGGACTAATGAGGAGCAGTGGGTCTGAAATGTTAAGATGAGCACACACACACGCTCTTCCTTCTACGTCAAGAAATCACGAAGAACCACATTGTCACAAGTTTAATGATGTACAAAATGGAATGCCTCAATAAATCCGATCTGCCTGTTTACATGATAGTTGCATTGTCACATATCCGATTTATATCTGATTTATTTCCACATATGAAGCAGGCCTGAAACCGATCTCTGAATGTATGCGTATTTTTCGGGTTTACACGGTCAGATAGGTCCGATCTGTGTCACATATGAGCAAAAAATCGGAATTGGGTCACATTTATTGGCATTGTAAACGGGGCCTTAGATGAGTTCCTAACCTCAGACTAAACTGCTCACAGGTTTTAAAAAAAAATATGTATACTTTTCACTGAATACCGATTACTTCTTTGAGTGGTAAATGAAAACAGTCATTTAAATATCACTCTTTATACCTTCAGAATGCATTATAAATGTGTGTATTGTTCTCGCATTTCAAAGAATGGTAATGTTGGCGTATATTTAAAATTATATGAAGTTAATACAATCAAAATCGAAATTCCTTTTGAATGTAAAACAAATGATCTCAGATGGAAAAAAATATAGTAATTTATAGTAAATATTGTAATATTCTCAAACCATAATTCAGTAAAGTGTATTATACTGAATCAATTTGGTAGTATTATTTTAAATTATAGTATTGTTAACGTTTTTGCCAATGAATGCTACATTAGATTCAGACTCAACTTTATTATCCCGTTTAGGGAAACTAAAATTGCAGCAAGGTGTCATAACACATGCGAAGTTACACATTACCAAAATATTACCACAAAACAGACAGTACATACTTTTTTAGGTGCATGTCCCTCCCCGTTGGACTCATTTAATTGAATGACCTAATGAACATTATAAAATCATTTCTAATTCGGTTTGTCCTGCAAATAGGAACTCTAAAACGACGTCCTGATGGCAGCACCTGATACACAGAATACAATGGGTGATCGGGGATGCATAGATTATACTGTTGTATTAACTGTGGTGAACTAATAAACTGTAATAAATACTGTAATGACCTTAAAGGGCACCTATTTTACCTCTTCTTTAAGATTTAAGAAAAGTCTTTTGTGTCTCCATAATGTGTCTGTAAAGTTTCAGCTCAAAACACCAGTCAGATTGTTTAATAGACCTTTTATAATGTTAGGATTTTCTGCTTTAAACCCCACTGCCTTTAAAGCTGGTTCTCCCCACCCACTGTTCCCACGTGCCTGTCAGAGTGTGCCTCCGTCTCCACCTCGGCTACCTCAGATAAACAGACAGACATGAAGGAAGCAGATCTCACGTAAGGTTTGTGGAAAACACCACAGTAAGAACTTTGAACATATGAGTATCTAATGTATTTGTAGTGGAGTTAATTCAAGCCTTTCTGCGATGAGTCACACACAGTGTCGTTACAAATTTCACGCACACACACAGAGACCTACACACAGCGGACACACACACACACACACATACAGTGCGCACGTTTAACTTTGCACTGTATTTGCACAGCAAATGTGACAGGATACACGTTAATATCCACTGCTGTATGGATATCTATTATGTTAATGTAAAAAATAAATCTGAATTAACGTCCACAAACCAGAGTTGTCTTCTTTTATAATTGTACTGACATGCGGCTGTGGTGATAAAGTAAAACTGAAGTAAATTGCTGTAATTCATCACAAACATGTACTGTTTTAAAAACGTTTTAAACTAGTAAAACTCATTCTTGATAATGATTGATGATCCTAGCGAGCTAAATAGATCTTTTAATTCCAGCTGGTTTGCGCACATCCTGTCTTGTTTATATGGTTTTATGCGTAAATGGAGACATGGAGACACTCCTACATCAAGTTGCGGTCGGCCTTAAAATGGGAGAGATTTGGATCTTAAAAAAGAGACTTATTGTGTTTACATCACCTCAATATGACTGTGGACACACTAGAACTACACACAGTTCTGTCCAAACAGTTTACAAAAAATGATTTTCATTATGCAGTTGAAGACAAAATTATTAGCCCCCCTTCGATTTAGTATTTTTTTTCTTTTTTAAATATTTCCAAAATGATGTTTAACAGAGCAAGTAAATTTTCACAGTATGTCTGATAATATTTTTTTCTTCTGGAGAAAGTCTTATTTGTTTTATTTTGGCTAGAATAAAAGCAGTTTTAAATTTTTTAAGAACCATTTTAAGGTCAAAATTATTAGCCCCTTTAAGCTATATATTTTTTCGATAGTCTACACAACAAACCATCATTATACAGTAACTTGCCTAATTACTCTAACCTGCCTAGTTAACCTAATTAACCTATAGTTAAGCCTTTAAATGTCACTTTAAGCTTTATAAAAGTGTCTTAAAAATATCTAGTCAAATATTATTTACTGTCATCATGGCAAAGATAAAATAAATCAGTTATTAAAAAAATTGTTAATAAAACTATTATGTTTAGAAATGTGTTGAAAAAAATCTTCTCTCCATTAAACAGAAATTGAGGAAAAAAATAAACAGGGTAGCTTATAATTTAGGGGGGCTAATAATTCTGACTTCAACTGTAGGTGCCCTTTAAGTTTTTAATTACAGTAAACTGTGGTGTATTGTAACATACCTTATTGTTGTATTGGGATTATTGTAGTATTTTATTTATTGCTATAGTTGTGTTACTACAGCAACTAGAATCAACTCAACAGATTGAAAAAGTTTGTTCAAAAACACTATAGTATTTTCTATCAATAACTTTTCTACTTTTTATGTGGAATCACTCAACAATTATCAATTTAGGAAAATACTACATATTTATTTTTAGCAATACTACTCAAGGATTTCACTTAGTGATATTTTACTTCCATAATCTTTTGACTTGATTACTTGCTTGACTTGATGGATTACTTGTTTTGATAACAGTAATGTATGCTCATGCTTCAATAAAATCAGTCCCAAGTGCGTGACACTTATATAACGTAATAGATTTATCTTTTGTTGCATCGTTGCAATTAGTGCTGCACAATATATCGTTTCAGCATCAATATTGCAATGTGTGTGTTTTTAATAGTCACATCGCAGGATATGCAATGCTGGGTCTGAATTATAGTTGACAAGGAGCTACAGAATTGTATTTAATTACTGTATTTATATGGAATTTATAAGATTTATGCAAAAAATTAGTTTTTAGTTTGTAGTCCAAATATCTACATTTCAAAGCGAAAATGATTTTACTTACCCCACTGATTAATTTAGCTTGTTTTAACTCTTAATTTTGACTTCTTCTGAAGTTGAAAACAAAAAAAATATTTTTAATTGCCTTAAAAACGTTTTAATATTTGGATTAGAAATTAGACAAATCAAAGAAAAAAATACCTTTTTTTTGCATTGTGATTATTCATATTCTATATCCGAAAACTGTTAGACTACCCCAAAAAAACATCAAATAGTGCTATTCAAACTGTATTTATATCGCAATATTTATGGCAGGAAAATAAAATATCGCAATATCAGATTTTTCCAATACTGTGAAGCCATATTGACAATCAACATTACATTGATATCAGTAAATTTGATATCAGTAACATTGATATTACTAAAATTTGTTTACTCACAGAAATGCTGCAGTGATTTGATAACAGAAATATATGCACATGCTTATACAGTTTCAATAAAATCTGTCCCGAATGGGTGACACTGATATAATGTAATAGATTTATCTTACGTTGGATTGACAATTAGTGCTGCACAATATATCGTTTCAGCATCGATATTGCAATGTGTGGGTTTTCAGTAGTCACATTGCAGGATATGCAATGCTGGGTCTCAATTATAGTTGACAAGGAGCTACAGAATTGTATTTAATTACTGTATTTATATGGAATTTATATGATTTATGCAAAAAAAAAAAAGAGTTTCTAGTTTGTAGTCCAAATATCTACATTTTAAAGCGAAAATGACTTAACTTACCCCACTGATAGATAATTTAGCTTGTTTTAACTCTTAATTTTGACTTTTTCTTAAGCTGAAAACAAAACAATATTTTTTTTATATATGGATTAGAAATGAGAATAATCAAAGTAAGAAAAGCTTTTTTTTGCATTGTGATTATTCAATTTTTGTATCCGAAAACTGTTAGACTCCCCAGAAAACCATCAAACACTGCTATTCAAACTGTATTCATATTGCAATATTTATCGCAGAAAAAATAAAATATCGCAATATCAGATTTTCTAATATTATGAAGCCGTATTGACAATCAACAACATTACATTGATATCTCCTTTTGCGAGTCATACAGGGTGAACTAAGGAGGACACAATCTTCAGCTTTGATCAAAGTTTCCTTTCAACACTACCCTTTAAATGATTTCTTTCATTCAGCCAAAGACGTGACCATCACCTTGTTTATTTCCTAAAGGATTTTGGATAGAATGTGACCTCATGTCCTCCCTCATTTAAACTCTGGTGATGATGAGTAGATCCGGCAAATTGAGTAGCAGGATATCTGGTGTTCTGGCATCTAAAACTCTCGCAGACGTCCCAGTGTTTTTCTGACTGTTGTTGTGTCATTCAGCGACCGCTGCCAGAGAAGTGTTCTTGGCAGTCGAAGCTCTCTTCTTACTGGCTATCCTCTGAGCCACTGATGGAGGCATGTGCAGCAGGATTAGGATTAAAGGCCTGCTCACGTTACCTTCCAAACAAAAAAACTCAATGCAAGGAGGAACAACAAATGCCTATAAACAAGGGATATCAATTTGCATGCAAAAATAAGATTAACTGTTTAGTTTAATAATGCAATAACTTTAATCGCTCATTGTTACCCGTATGGCTCACACAAAGGAACATGCTTTTACTGTAAATAAAAGGTTAGTAGAAGGTTAATAGAAACATTTAAAGGCGAAGTATGCAATTTTCACCACTAGAGGGCATGTATTAACAACAAACAAAGGCGTAGTTTGATTGAGTGTGGAATTATGGTCTTCATTACATTACATCCCATGAGTCTCCTGCAGAAATCATGTTCATAGATGAGCTTAAACAGTGGTCCCGAACCGGTTTATCACTGCGGACTGCAATTTTACCATGGACTGGGGGGTGGGGGCTATGGTTTGTAGGCTGACAAAACATTGCTGTCACTGTGATACAGGTTTTACTCATGGAGAAAATTGGGTGTTCTGTGTTTGCCTGAGATAATTAGTTTACTGAAATGTGTATATTCCATACAAACTGAAACTGATTGGTCAGTTCTTGTCACTCACAGTATACTCCTGGCGTTTATTCAGCTGTGTGCGTCTGGAAGGCATGAACGCGCCACGCCGCTTGCGATCACAGGCCGCGCATCTCCATTAGAAATAACGAACTTAGAGAAGAAAGCGCTCTAGAGAGCTCTAGAGAAGACACGATATGCGAACGGCCCCTAAAAGGCCACCGTCATTTGTGATCTCCAGCAGTTGATCTTCTTGCACAGACACAGATTCACCTGATTTGTTGGCAAAGGTTGCGGATCTATTCCTTGGCAGTTCACGGGTCCTTCTCTGGGCCTTTTCCCCTTAGCAAAGAAACTTTCCAAAGACGTCTGTTTATTACTAATTTTTCTGCTTATGGGTCAAATTTGCATGTTCAAGTTACTGAGATGTAAGCAAGAGAATACGGTCATTTTTCAAAATAAAAGATTTTTTCCAAAATAAAAGATCATTCAGACTCAGATAATAAATAAAACATAAATAATTAATGATTTCTTGTGCGGCCCGGTACCAATTGATCCACGAACCGGTACCTGTTCGCGGCCTGGTGGTTGAGGACCACTGAGCTAAAGTATTCAAAACTTATTATCATAGTAGTATGAAGCAGAGTAAAGGTCTTTGCACACTGAAGTCTGAAATGTTCATATGTGTTTTTTTCATATTTATATCTAAAAAATTTGTCACATACACAAACCTTGCACACTGAGTCCGATGTGTATTAATTAATCCATCCCGAAAAA
>CAIGQZ010034880.1:8951452-8982210 GCA_903798205.1 Danio tinwini
GCCGTTTGTTATATGTGCTCACACAATGCCCTGAGTTCAGCAGCAGAAGAAAGGCCAGGCTTTCATTCTCTCACTGAAAAGAGCATTGTGTCAGAAGCGGGAAAGCGGAGCCAGCCATGAGTTAATGCTGTCCTACTTTTCTCCTGCTCTGTGAGTCAGAGCCTCTGCGACTCTTCCAAAATCCTCAGTCGTCTCTCTTCGTTTTGCTCCCCACCGTTTGTGCCATTTCTCAGGAGAGCATGAATCAGCACAACCAGCGTTTACTGCTCTACTCCAGCGTGCCTTTTCCAGGTCGGTTTTGTCTTCTTATCTCTGTGGTGACTGACTGTCTCAGGGTGAATGGAGACAGATAGAGGCATGCAGACAGATATGTGTGTTGTTGTAGCTTGGAGAGTTTTGTGTGCTGTTGTGTGGTCACTATACTGGAATTTCAAACTTTAATACGATACTCAATACTCTCAATGTTGTCACTTTTAGAAGTTTCTTCCTCAACTATTTTTACTTTTACTTTAGACATTTATTCTATCGATACCTTCACTTTTAGAAGTTTCTTCCTCAAAAGTTTAACTTGTACATTAGATATAAGCAACTTGTGCTTTAAAGATGTTTTTGACGTCATTAGCCTATGCACTTAAAAGCAAGAGTATATAAAACAGTGCTTTGAAATATGCAGATTTGTGATGTAATGACAACCTAAACATGAAGACAGAGGGTGGTGAATATTTAGTCACCCCTCCCCTTGCCTTTTAAAAAAAATATAGCCAGTAGTGTTTTGATTTTATCTCTGCTCTGCCTATCCCAGTCTGAGTCATTGAAATAAAGCTAATCTGACTCTGTAATAGCAATGCTGAGTCTGTCTAATTGTTTCTTCACTTTAAAAAACTGAATTTAGTAGGGATGTAACCATTCACTAAAAACATGATTCGATCCAATTCAATTGTTTTGATGTCATGATTTGATTTTCTTAGAATTACACAAAATGAGACTGAAGACATTTTACTGTACATGAAAAGGTGTCCTTTCATCAGGCTATTGCTGCACATTTCTTTGTACAGTGGAAAACACTAAACTAAATTTAAAATAAGTTATAAAGTAAGTTACTTATTGTGTTACACAAATAAAAGGAATCTCTTCATATAAACAGTACATCAAGTTTGCCTGTGCCCTTTTTATTTCAAATGTAAATAATAAAATACATTTTAATCATGATCCAAACAAAGATGCCGCGTAGATGCAGCAAGAGCCGTTTTTAGTAAAGTTTTAAACAAATTTCGTGAGGAGCTCGTGATATGATTGATCGTGGCTGGCCTTTCATCCGTAATCAGCAATAATCCAAACAGATTGATTCAAGTTTACAACAAATGGACTGTATTAACCCTACTATCTTATCTTTGTTTTGGAAGAATCCCTTCTTCCACCCCATCTCCTCCTTTTACTCCCTTTACCAGGGGGAGCTCTCGAGACCTACCTGATCTTGGACCCTCTTATATGCTTATTGAGCACAAGGATAACCGCTGATATGGACTGGCTCAATATCCCTTCAATCCTCTCCTAGCCCGACCACTTTCTGCATTTCAACAGTGAAGCTTGGTGCTCTAGCGTTGTACACCCCCCCCGGTTTTGAGCCAGTGAGCAGGGTGGCAGCGAGGGTGAAAACACACTGCCTCTGTGGTTCACACAATGTTGTTTTCTTTGCCTCCCTGGCTGCCTGAAGGAGATTAACAGGAAACAACACCGTGGCCATCTCCACATCACTTGTCACCGACTCAGTCTTGTCTGGAGTCTCTCTGTGGGGATGGAGGCTGCTGTGATTAATGAACACACGTAAATACACGTATAGCTTTTTCTGGCTGTCTTGCACATGCTGGCAAGGTGCTAACAGCTTCTGTAAGCTTTTTTTTAGAAATCATTGCATAAAAGAGAGAAGGTGAAAGATGTCCATTAATATCCCTATAAGCAATTTTGCAAGACCTTGCTTCTTATAATATCCTACATACTCTCAGTAGTGGTTTTTGTTAAGGAGCCGTTCCCACATGACATGTTCTTGGGTCTGTCTGTACACTACCTGACAAAAGTCTTGTTGCCTATCCAAATTTTAGTAACAGAAAATAATAACTTGACTTCTAGTTGATCATTTGGTATCAGAAGTGGCTTATATGAAAGGCAAAAGGCTCTAGATTATGCTTATTTTACCAAAATAAAATATGATCATGCCTTTTGATTATTTAATTAGGACAGTAAGGTCTGACTTTGCTTAGACAAAGGTCTTGTCACTTAACAGAAATAATGTACAGTATAGAATATAAAGTCATGGTGCAGTGGAAAAAGAATTAATATTGTGTATGACTCCCATGAGCTTGAAGGACTACATCCATACATGGCTCCCCCGGACAATAACCAGCAGACTAAAGAACAGCTTCTTCCCCAGAGCTGTCTCCCTTTTGAACTCTGCCCCCCACTGACTTTTTGCCCCACTAATACACCACCCACTCTCCTCATAACTCCTCATAATCACTGCACTACTTAACATTTGCACATTAAAAAATTACTTAACATTTGCACATTTAAAAATTGCACATATTCATATTCATTGCACTGATCCACTTATTTGAACTGTACATATCTACTGCACATGTACATTTGTAATTATGTACACACCCACTGTACATATACATTTGTAATTGTTTATCTATCTGCACACTTCTGATTATTAATAGCAACCTGTACATTTATCCATCTATTGTAAATCTGTTCATAGCTAATACAACCTGTATATAATGTTCATAGTACATCCATTTGTAAATATCACCATAGTTTTTCTATAACTGCACTTTATAACTTATACCTGTATCCTGCACTTGCTGCTATTGCACTCCTGGTTAGACCTGCATTTCGTTTCCCTGTACTTGTACATGTGTAATGACAATAAAGTTGAATCTAATCTAATCTAAAAAACATCTCTGCGATGACTCAAATAACTTATTTTTATTCATCTTCAATGCCTCCTCCTTTATCTTACCCCAGACATGCTCAATAATGTTCATATCTGGTAAATTGGCAGATGCCAATTTTTGAGTGTCTATTTAGGCTAAGTGCAAATAACCTCACCTCGTTGGAATAAGGTATTTAAGCGTTTTCTGCCCATCACTGTTTGATTGACAGAGACAGCATAACTAAAGAGCACAATTGACTGGAGCGTAAGTGGCGTAGCTCGTTAAGCACATGGCAACATGTTTTGATGCAGTCGATCATCGGATCGAATCCAGTGTCTGCTGAACTCATTCTTCCTTTTTCCCCATTACATATCAGATTGGAAATACATTTATTTTTAATAGAAAGGAAATACTTTTGTTTAAAAATAAAAATAATAAAAATGTGAAGTCACAAGTGGCTCGTGGGTATTAAAGTTTAGCTTATTTTATATGTGTATAAACAGCATCTAAATAGTTATTTTAAATATTCTATAAACAGTTATTTTCCACCTGGTGTTAAATGTTAATGACATCTTAATTTATTTGTATTTACAACAAATACCCTTTAAAATATATATTTTAGTACTGCTTAAGTGAACTTGAACAAGTATATTAAAAACCATAAATTTTCACAAATTTTATCAGTATTTTTTTTTATCAAAGTGTGCTTTAAATCTTTTTAAAATAAGTAAAATTTATGTAGACTATAAAAATATATGTACTGTATATCATTTATTTAAAAAATGCGGGCAATACATTATAGATTTTTTTTTTTAAATATTACATTATTCTTATTTTTTAATTCAACTATAGGGGTGCGGCCGGGTAGTGGACCCAACAAGACAATGTGCCCAGGCGCTTTTGAATTCTTAATCCAGGCCTGATAGAAGTCAAGTTATTATTTGTTGCTCCCACAACCCGGCTTGAAGACAAGACTTTTGTCAGGTAGTGTATTCAAAAAATAATTTTTCTTGTCATTGGATGTCGGTTGAGTGGATGCAGACCTATATGTGATCTGACAGTGGACTGGAAGAAGGGGGCTGGATTTAAGGAGACAAAATGTGAAGTCTGTGTCTGACAGATGTCAGCAGAATAAGGTCTGTCATTTTACTGGAAGATTGAATTGGTGGAAGATTGAGTAGTTTTAAAATCAGGTCGAAATTAGTTCAAAAACATGCATGTGTGAATCCTTACAGTATTAATCCAACAACAAATTCATAATTCCAATGCACTCGATAAATAAGTGAAAAAACTTAGTAAGCCATGTTAATAAAGGCTTTTAAAAAAAAATTCACTTTTCAAGTGCCTTGGACTTACGAATTCATTGTTTATCTTTATGAATCCCTTACCCAAACACCGACACATTAATTACCCCTGAAGCACTTTTGGTTTGATTTCGGAGTAATAATTATTACTTTGAATATGCACTTAATTGATGTGTGACATTCTGTGACATCTAAAACTAGGCATTGGATGATGACCATTTTCAAGGTGTACAGCGGTTTGGAAAAGTCAAGATTTTAAAACCGCCAAAAAGTTTTTTAGGACAACAGTATCTCAAGCAGAAAAGATATCAAATGATGCTGTTTTAAATTGTAAAGAAATCTGTGTTTTTGAAACTAATTAAGGCAGCAGAAGTCAATGATTCATTTGAATTAATTAGCCTGGCATGTTTACCGCTTCAAATTATTTAAAATGTTTCTCAAAATAAAATATATTGTGTTCAATAGGGAAAAAGTTTTATATTTTAGAGCAGTAATCACAATACTGTGAAAACCGTGATATTATTATCCAAGGTTAACATACCCCCAGATTTTTACTATCTAAAGCATATTTTAAAGTCTTGCACCCCTGAAACCTGTCTTGTTCCACTGTGTCAGGATTATTCCAAAATGCATGAGGCATGATTTGCAAAAAAAACTAAACTTTTACATTTTTCAGAAAAAAAAATTCCATATAAAGAAATTCAACCTGTAAATACATGAAATCAAATTGGGTTTGTGGTGCTTAGATGTTAAAAATGGTCCACAACCCTCTGTAAACGGGCTCATAACTGTAATAATTAATTACACAGACCAATTGTACATTTCATTGTTATTATAACAGTAAGTCTTTTTTTATTGTGGGAAGAATTTTTGTCAGTATATTGCAAACTATAAGATATTGGCCATCCTTAATAGTAAGGATAAATGCAATTGACATTGACTATTTACAAATGATGTTAATTAGTAAATATAAAGTCTCAATTATAAACCTCATAACAGAATATATGTCAACTTTATTAGGTTGATTACAGCTTGACCTGAAGTGTCTTCCCTGCTTTCTCTTTCTCCTATTTTTTCCACACCAGAGGTCATGATCCTGATCTCCTGATTCTATTTTTACCTCCTAAGCCCTATTTACCGAAGGCCATCTTTTTTCCTCATTATGTACCTGCTATCTGGGAAATGCCTTGACAGCAGACAGTTCTCTCGCTTTGTTATATAAGAGTTCAGTTATCATCTCTGAATCACTGACACCTCAAGTTTCCAGATGGGACCTCAATGAACTGACCTTGGATCTGTGACCTCATGTTGCAAAAACAAAGCAGTTGGGAAAGCAGGCGGTTGTAATCTTCTTAAAGCACACACAAACCTTTTACTCACTTTCTCTGTTAGGCCTCGATGTGCCTCTCAGCGTGAACTCTTTATGTAAGAGGCCGATCTCAAAGGCCACTTCTTGATGAGGATTGTTTGTGAAAAGCTCTGGGAGGATTCACTTTGATGAGCACTGAGAGCAGATGCGTTTTGTTTACACGTTAGCTTATTAGCAAAATAGACTGTATTTTGGAACGTGCAAACACAACTACAGCATTGCTAATATAGATTTACATACATTTCCATTTAGATTTATTCATTTAAATTATTTTAATTGACTAATATTTACATATATAGATATTTATTTTTAGATTAGATTATATATTTAAATAATATTTATGATAGTAATTTATGTTGTAGGTCTGCACGATATTGACAACAGCTGACATTGCGAAGTTATCAAAGTTATCCTAAAACTATTCAATTATTCATATTTTGATAAACTTTTTTGACACTTCATTGTATAAATAAATACAATCTTTGTTGAACATACAAATTTAATCATTTCTTATGCCCAAATTATATTATATATGTTTAAATTATAATCCCAATTCAACTTTGCAGATACTGCAATGTTTTTGTCATACACTCAGTTTGTTTGCTGTTCATGTTCTTGCTAAGCTGACTGCCCTTAATTCTTAGAAATTTGTAGCAAGTTTTAGTATTTTGATTTGATTTGAACTTCAGTGGGTTTATTTTTTTGAATCTGTATTTTTTATATTGAATAATGGGTCACACTTTACAATGTTCATGAGTTAATGTTAGTTAATGCATTTACCAACATGAACAAACAATGAACAATACATTTACTACAGCATTTGTTCATGTTAGTTAACATTAGTTTGTGTAGTAATTTGTGTTGGGACAACATGAATGAGTTGTGTGGAACCCTGTAATTTCTAGAGTGTAATACACACTGTAAAAAATGCAGTTCCACATAATTCATTCATTCATGTTGACCCAACACAAATTGATTAAGTTAACTTAACACTTTTAACAAATTTTTGTGCATTAAACATACAAAAATTAAGTTGTCCCAATGAAATCTTAAGAATTGTGTTGTTTTAGCTCATTTTAATGAGGTAGTTTGAACAAGCAAAAAAAATTTTCTTGCTTCTCTTCAATTTTGTTTTATCACTGAAATCATTGCGATGAATTTGTCTAAAATAAGCAATGCATCAAGTGACTGGTAATGTTAATTTATGACTAATTTCACAGACGAAAATGTTCCATCTCTGTTACTTAAAAAAAAAGAGGGTCTCACGTTATATTAAGTAGCCATAACTGCTATGTACTTGCATTAAAAAAATAGGTAACACTTTATTTTGATGGTCCATTTGAGTATTAGTAGACTGTCTGCTTAATACTGTATCTGTTGATACTGCTCCTTTAACAGACATTTAACTGACTATAAGAAATTTTGCAAGTATGTCAACTTACACTAAACCTAAGCCCAACCTAATAGTCTGTTTATAATCTAATGAGAATTAGTTGGCATGTAGATGCAATGTAACTTAACAATATAAACAAAAAATAAATACATTTTACTTACTGTGTTTGTAATGTATTTCAGAACACCTGTGGTGGTATGAGTAGGTTTAAGGGTGGGTTACAGTGTAAGGAATGGTCAACAGAGGATTTAAAGATGTAGTTACAAAAATTAATTAGATGTCATTATATGCATGTATTTAATAAGTCATAAGTACAAAGTAAAACATGTATTTACACAATTAATTTTGGTGTAAGTACATAGTAATTAAGGCCACTTAATATAAAAAAGTCACTATCAAAACGAGTACCTTTCATTTGGTCAGAGTAAATATATGCATGTGCAAAATCTACTTGTGGAAATTATTATTTTTGTGGATTGCTAATATTGTAATGACTATTTTGTCAGCAATAAAATTTCTGAAAACGTGTAAATTTGACCACACCTTTAGAAAATTACATTGCAATATTTTGCATTAAACGTGATATGTGATAAGTCTGGATTTGTCTTCATTTTATGGATAGACAAGCCATACAAAGTGGAGAAACATGATCAGATTCAATGTCAGCGTAATGATAATCCTTACAAATCTTTGCACCCTGCTTCTGTTGCGACTCATTTAGGCAGACACAGGGTTTGAGTGAGTCAGCTAGTGGTTTCAGACACAGAGAGAGACCAGAAATGCATTATTAATCAGCCACAGCGCTTTGAGGGAGACATTAAAGAGAGTTTGCTTTGCTTTGATAATCCACCAACACTTTATACCCTGCCCTTCTGTCTTATTAATGACAGTTTTATGATTCAATTCACTTTATTGCCATTATTTTGACTATGTATTGCAGCTACATTTTAAATGTGTTTGTAATTCTTGCAGATTTAGGTTGTGTATTTATTTTTTACCTACAAATTTTGATTGAAATAGAAATAATTTTTACTTTAATTAGAATGATAAACATAATTTTTTGTAATGTTTTTCAGTTTGTGTTATTATCTGTGTGCCTTTATGTGTATACATGTGCACACACAGTACAAAAAATCTGTTAATTAACAGTTATCCTTCATAGCTTGTGATTCATTTTCCATTTGTTTGTGTTTTTTTGTATGTTATTTTTTAACAAAAATATGTTATGTTAACCTGTTGTTTGGTTATAGCAGATTTACTTATGTGGCTTGCAGCTTAATTTGCACTCTATTGAAGCATGGATTTACATTTAGGGTTTTTCAACTTGTATTTCAGTTCTTTGCAGTAGATTTAAAACAAACGATGCGTGTTAGGGCAGTAGGTCGGGAATTGGTCCAGTTTCCAGCTCATTTGGTGTGCAGTAATAGCACAATCTGTCTTTTGGTGGCCAAGTCTGTCTGTGTGAGATCAGTTGTGTCTATCTTTCTTAAAAGGGTTGAGAAAAACATTCAGCATTATTAAGAGAGACAGCACTGTCTTGATGGACTTCCAAATGGGATTAAGCTGCTCCTAGAAATGTGTATGCAAAAGAAATAGACTTTGGGCTGTACAGTAAACCACTGATTAGACCACACTCAAAAAATATTTTTACTTCTTGCTCAAACTACTAATTTAAAATGAACTGAAACAACGCAATCATTGAGATTTTTTTTGAGACAACTTAATTGTTTTATCTTCAATCCACTTAAGTTTGTTAATGTTAAATTAAATGATTTGTGTTGGACAACATGAATGGATTGTGTGGAACCCTGAGTTTTTTTACAGTGCATTTCTGACTATACAACCACTTCTTTTAAGGCTGTTTTTCCATCTCTGACATTTCAGACTGATTTTAATGAGGTGGATCAACTCATTAATCAGAAAGATATGACTAAAGACAATTCTACTGGATATTATTCTTGGCTAGGGTGGATATTAATTAATTTATTCATTTTCTTTTTGGCTTAGTCCCTTTATTAATCTGGGGTCACCACAGAGGAATGAACCGCCAACTCATCCAGCACAAGTTTTACGCAGCGGATGCCCATCACTGGGAAACATCCACACACACCCATTCACACACATACACTACGGACAATTTAGCCTACCCAATTTACCTGTACCACATGTTTTTGGACTTGTGGGGGAAACCGGAGCACCCGGAGAAAACCCACACGAACACGGGGAAAACATGCAAATTCCACACAGAAACTGACCCAGCTTAGGGTGGATCTTTTAATATATATATTTTTAATGTGGTAGAAAAAACACTAAACAATTACTAGTAATTTTTGCAAATGATAACTAAAAATGGCAAATAACATTAAATTAAACATGACATTTTGAAGTTGACCAAATTACATATTTTTTTGTAAAATATAGTTCAGTTTTTTTTTACTTTATACTCTGTTTTGTAATGACAGTTTATTCTATATTATTAAATGATTCAATGCTGCTTTATTGGCATTATTTTGACTATGTATTGCAGCTACATTTTAAATGTGTTCGTAATTCTTCTAGATTTAGGTTGTGTATTTATTTCTATTTAGAAATGTTGCTTTTTTTGAGCGTTTAATTGGAATAATAAGCACATCGTTTTTTGTTAACTTTTCCCAGTTTGTTATTTGCACATCATTTGTAAAATTATGAATGATAGGCAAGGCAAGTCAGGTTTATTTATATAGCACATTTCATACACAGTGGCAATTCAAAGTGCGTTACATAAACAGATTTAAAAGAGAGAAGTATAATAATAATTAAAGTGAGTAAAAACAGATAAAAATAGATAAAAATGTGTTAAACAGGTTATAAAAGAATGAAAAAGAAAAGAAAGACATAATAGTGTGATCTGTCGGACGTAAAGACACAGCTAAACAGATGTATTTTAAGTCTTGATTTGAATGTGCCTAATGTTGGAGCACATCCGATCATTTCTGGAAACTGATTCCAGCAGCAGGGGGAGCAGTAGGCCGATTTACCCTGCTTTGACTGAACTCTTGGAATTTTTGTGATCCTAAAGATCTAAGTGATCTGTTAGGTTTGTATTCAGTGAGCATACCTGGTCCTAGGCCATTTAGTGATTTATAGACAAGTAGTAATATTTTAAAATGTATTCTGAATGTAACTGGGAGCCAGTGTGATGTGCTCTGCAGTGAACTGTGGCCAGAAAAGTTGTCGCCTTACCAAAATAATTCCCCCATAAATGAAAATGTGCTGTTAATTTACTTTGTAACTATAACTTACCTTACTCTTAACTACTATGTGACTTCTTTTATTCAGTAAAAGAAGATTTTGACTGAAACTGTGGTCCTTGGTGATTCATAAAATGTAAATCAACAACTATACAGGCACTATAAAAATAGCTAAGTTAGGCACAGTTTACAAAAAGAAACATGCAGGCAAAACAATACAAGTAGCACTGTCTCCTGGCAATATATTGAGGACAGTTCTATTGTAATTTTTGTGCACTGTTAAAGTGTCAAAAATTCCACTATGTTTTAAACACTTTTTTTTGGTGTAATCTTGACCAGATAAAAGTGATAGATGAGCTGTGTGGTGTTAGCTAACAGTAGTTAGAAAGAAATCTAGCTGAGATTAGTGCTACATTATCTAACGGGCACAGTAATTTCCAGCAGAACATGAACTGAGAGGTGGGCCGATGTCCAATTCAATCCAAACACAATGACTCACGGCGAGGTTGAAATTTAGGGGAAGTGGGAGAAAGACAGAGATATAAAGACAATGGCGAGGGAGGTGCATCCTTGGTCTGAGCAGTTCTTCATCTTGTGATTTCTGAAACACATTAGGAGATATGGAAGCCTGCCAATCCTGCTGTTTTTTTACAGAATGAACAGAAGCAAGAATTGCAATTTGTGTCCGTTCACGCTTCACTGATAGATTCCCTCTAATGCTGTTTAATGTGGTCAAAGCGCACGCTCTCTAATGCTCACCTGCACTCATGCGTAGCTCAGAAGCTCAATGGAGAGCGCTAGAGTAGAAGGAATATAATTAAATATGCGCTTAAGTGTGTGTTTACACAAGATTCAGGTGTGATTTTGTTGAGTGCTGTTTTTTTGTGCATTTGTCAAATTAACAGGAAGTGCTTTCAGGTCATTGAGCAAACATGACAGTCATTTATTGTGCAGGTTATTAGCATTATGCCACCAGTGACTTCAAATTGATTGAAAACTGGCTTTGCATTTGGAGAAGAGACAGAATGATCTCCCTGTGGAGCTTTTGAAAAGATGAATCCACGGGAAGGCTTCAATCAATGATTAATTTCATCCATCAAAGAAGCAATTTCTATGCAAACAGCATGATTTGCAGGCTCTAATTATTAGTAGTCATTTTTTATTAGGTTTTGTCTCGTGCTTGGTGTGCGTGTTCATATTGAATCCTCTTTTGTATGTAATGAACTAAAACAGCAGAAAGGCTTGGTAATGAATAACCAAACTGATCTAGAGAAACCTTCTGAATGTTGGGACTTTCAGATTGGTTTTTAATAAACTCCAAGATGTGTAAGATTTGCCCATTTGTACAGGTGAGTAAAAATCCTACTGGTTATCAGAATATCCTGACAGGGTGAAATAGTGTTGCATAAAGACGCTTATCTTCAGGAGGTGATTAATCACCATTGAACATTAATGACTATGATCGTTTTTGCAGAGAGAGCAACTGAATTTTAAGTGGAATGGCTGGAGGCCATTAAATGCGCTGAGCTGATTGTGTGTGTGTGTGTGTGTGTGTGTGTGTGTGTGTGTGTGTGTGTGTGTGTGTGTGCATGCGTGCGTGTGTACGTGCGTGTGTGTGTGTGTGTGTGTGTGTGTGTGTATAATTATACAGCTCTGCTGGGGTAAGGAAACATTGAGCGATTGAATGTTTGCAGTGGAAGGTACTTATCTAAATTTCAGTATCAAAACTATCCTTTTTTTATTTTGCCTGGAGCTTCCCATCTGCCAATTATCCAATCTGATATAACTATATGGCTTTTTTTGTAATTCAGGTCATGCTTGCTACATGAATTCATGTTTTAAATGATGTTAGTGAATATGAACTCATGAATAGACAAAACCGCCCAAATTTTCTGTAATACCCTTCCTATGGTATACATAAGATTTTTTATTTATGTTTTTTAGGACAACTCTAGCAGAAAAGATATCCAAAGATGCCATTTTAAATGATAAAGAAATCTGTGCTTTTAAAGTGAAGACAGGAGAAGTCAATGATTCATTTGAATTAATTAGCCTGACATGTTTACTGCTCCAAAACATTTGAAATGTTTCTCAAAATAAAATATATTGTGTTCAAATGGGAAAAAGGTTTTCGTTTTTTACCCAGACATTTAAAAAATATATATTTTAGCAGTAACTGTGAAAACGTGATCTTTTTATGCAAAGTTATCATACCATTAGAATGTTATACCGGCCCATGTCTATTCATAACTGAAACTTCTTAGTGATAGTTTAACAAACATATTGCTTTCATTCATTGTTTAATTAATGTTTGTTCATAATATATTAACAATAAACTGGTATTAAAATAATCACTAAAATAAGTTTAACACTTTAGAAAGGTTGTTAGTTACTGAAGTAACTTCAACAATGAGCACTGCATTTGTATGGTGATATTCATCTTTAATATTTTGTTCATGTCACAGAATTTTACTTAATTCATAGCATGTTTTTCAATGCATTTTTGTGTGTGTAAATCATCAATTAGATTCTGGTAACACTTGGTTCAATTTCACTCAAAAAAGTTTTTGTTGCATATTCAAACTAATATAAAATGAGCGGAAACAACACAATTCTTGCATTTTTTGGGGGGACTAATTAATTGTTTTTTGTTCAATCCACATACATTTGTAAAAATAATTAAGTTAACTTATTTAGTTGTTTGCATTGGAAGAACATAAATAAATAGTGTGGAAGCCAGCATATTTTACAGGGAATAGATGCTTTAAAATGTTGTTTTTCTTCATTAGTTTTCTAATACCTAATGCATTAGATTAATGAATACACTGTAAAATTGCAAGGTTCCACACAATTCATTAATGTTGTCACAACAAAAACTGATTAAGTTAACTTAACACTTTTAACAAATTTAGCATAAAAATTAAACATAAAAAAAATTAAGTTGTCCCAATGAAATCTCAAGAATTGTGTTGTTTCAGCAGATTTTAAATACGTAGTTTGAACGAGCAAAAAAAAAAAACTCTTTTTTTGAGTGTACCTTTACATGGGCATGTTTATATGATTTGCTTTTTGAACATTCCTTTCATGATCCCGTTTTACATGATATAACACAATTCAATTAACATCATTGCATCACCACACTATCTACGTTTTCTCCGGAGTTTCATTTAATTTTAGGTGTTTAATTTTTTTGGGCTTTATTTCGGCAGTTTCACTTTTATTCAGGGACATTTCATTCATGCCCCTGTGACAAACTGAAGTATTGGCTGCGAGTACAAATTAAAGACTGGTAGAAGAGTGTTGTTTAAATTAAATTTGATACCGCACGCCGAATGGGAGAAAAAGACTCCGCATTTCACAGTGTACGTGTCTAAGGTCTGAGGTAGGTGCAGAGAATAGTGTCAAACAGCCGTGTGCGTATGGAATATCCTTTCGCAAAATGTGGCGACAAGTCCTACATGATGGTAATAGTTTGATTGCGGTGTTTCCATGTCTGTAATGCACTTCAATAATGCCACTAAAAACGCTATACTCCACATGTCTTAATCCGATTTCTGTTTAGTTCGATTATAACCTTAGTCGGATTAAATTAATTTAAAAATCCCTGTTTACATGCTAGACTCTTAATCAGAGTATGGTCTTTATCATATTAAATTCGAATTATTGGTGTCCATGTAAACATACTCAATGTTTATTTATAAATATGATATTGTGACCATTTAGTTTAAATACCTATTCACATTAATAACTACTGGCTTTATTACCTGCCTGTTATTAAGGTTATTATAAGTTGGTTATTATCACTAAAGTGTGATATCATTCTTCATCATTAATCCTGAACTAATATCTAAACCCAATTACTAATAATAGCAAATTAGTAGTTTACCGAGCTAAAAGTTTAGTTAATGGTTTGTTATTAGCAAGAATTATACCTTAAAATAAAACGACAGATATCGTTCATTGTTTATTAATGTTTGTTAACTATAAGTCAAGCATACCAATGATTTAACTAATATTAATTAAACTAATCTTACTGTAAACATAAAAAAAAATCTAAATGTAAATCTTATAATTAATAATTTAATGATAATTTAATGTCTGTCATAAATCTTATTCAAAACACAGTACCGTGATTTTTTTATTGCTTTAATTACCAGCTGCTTCCTTTAAGTATATTATTAATGAAGATGCTATCTGCAGGGAAGGGTTAAAAGCACTGGCTTTCATAAATGTTTGATGCCACAGATTTTACAAAGCAGTCTAATCACCTAGCAAACAGTTAATTGCCCTTTTGTGTGTATGAGTGAAAGACAGATAGTAACAGTGTTTCTCTGAGTCGGCAGCTGTTAGGCAAGTGTCTTGTATAAACCATCAGCATGTTTAAATGTGATCAAGAGGGACATGTTAGGCTATCCCTCGCTGACTTTTCAAAAGCATCCTGCTGGTCCACCAGGATGAGGCTTTTAGCTTTAAATTGACGGTCACCTTGGGTAGACATAAACTGAAATGAACTGGATTATTATCAACAAAGTGGGATGTGTGATGTCAGGGATATGTTTAGTTGACATTTTTAGTTTTCGTTGACTTTTATTAATACAGATTTCAATCAGCCTGGTGCTGTTTGAGAAAATATTTATGCTGCACAGAACATTTGATTGTAATGTTGCTTCTTTATATATTTTCAGACTGTTCACTGTAAAAAATATCTGTAAATTAACAGTTTTTCATATTTTGTGATTCATGTTTTTTATTTTCCATCTTTATTTTTGCTTTTGAATTGCATTATGAGACTGATGGGGTCAGATTTCTGTCTTCAAATCGATCTTAGAAAGGATCAACATTTATCCTTTTTCATTCATTCATTCATTTTCTTTTTTGGCTTAGTCCCTTTATTAATCTGGGGTCACCACAGCGGAATGAACCTCCAACTTATCCAGCATATGTTTTACGCAGCGAATGCCCTTCCAGCTGCAACCCATCACTGGGAAATGATCCTTTTTCTCATTACTTTATTCATATGATTATTTAAATGAGTATTTAATCATTTTATTATTTTGACTAATAAATAAAGTTAAACATTACCTAATTTCAGAATATATTTAGGAATGTTCACTTGGAGTGTGGGCGTCACGGTGGCGCCTCAGCTGGGTCAGTTGGCATTTCTGTCTGGAGTTCCTCCGTGTTGTCCGGTTTCCCCCACAGTTCAAAGACATGTGCTGTAAGTGAATTGGGTAAGCTAAATTGTATGGATGTTTCCCAGTGATGGGTTGCAGCTGGAAGGGCATCTGCTGCGTAAAACATATGCTGGATAAGTTAGCGGTTCATTCCGCTGTGGCGACCCCAGATTAATAAAGAGACTAAGCCTAAAAGATAACGAATGAATGAATGAACTTGGAGTATCTTCGTCCCTATTTTTGTCAAAACAGTTTTAGGATTGTTTAGGACAAATTTAGGAGCTCTAATTATAAAAAGTAACAGGACCTTGATCTTTCTTACAACAATTTTTCGGGTGTAGTAACAAGCAAACATTGAAAACAAAGCACAAAGGCAGAACATTTCATAGATAAGATTTTGTTTTTTACGTTGTTGTATGTTATGAACTTTTGTGCTAAACAAGTAACGTTATTGATGATAATACAGACACTTACTGCATTCACCATAAGGCAAAGTAGCACCAATAAATACTAGGCAAACAATGTAAATGAAATAAGACAACATGATGCTGCGGTTCTAGAAATTTGTATTATTGTCAGCTAAGAGAACGAGTCATTCATAACGGAGATTCATTCACAAACGAATAGCTCCCTCCAATAGAAAGAGATGTGAAAGCAGGAGAGGGGGTGTGTTTCAGGACATGCATTAAATCAAATTTAACAGGGAGGGAGGATAATACATTTCCATGCACACAAACACACACTCTTTGTCTGCAATGCCCATGCGGTCACTTATCCATCAATGTAGAAAAGTGATGTAAAATTAATTTTTTCTGAATTTTTACATTTTTTTGCATAGTGACCACTGAAAAACCACTGGGGTTGGAGGCGTGCATGTAGTAGGGGATCACCAACAAAATAGCAGGTGGGCTGGGGGTGTACCAGAATTTCCAGATGGCCAGTCAGTCCCTGCACATTAAACACACGCAGGCCCGGAGCAAGCTGAACTGGCACTCTAGGCGAACGGCGATCACGCCGCCCTCAAGCCGAAAGTGAAATAGAAAGTGACCGGTTCACAGATGTAAGTGAGGACCGGGAGGGAGGGGGTGGGTCTTTCGAATTAAAGTGAGGACGGGTGGGGGGTTCGCTCACTATTCTGCGGCCCAAGGCGGCCGCCTAGGTCGCCTCTATGGACGCTCCGGCCCTGGACACACGTCGGCCACAACAGGAAATAAAAAACTGCAACTGAGTTAAATGCGTAAAAAAAAAATTTTGCGAGTTAAATATTTTAAATTAATCGCATGCGTTAATGCTCTAAGTTTGACAGCCCTATTTTTAGTTATATTGTTTAAGTTGTTTAATATGCGGTGACACGCAGTTAAATATTTCAGATCAGCCACTTTTGACGCTCATAAACAATCATAAAGTCCTCGTGTTGCAGAAATTAGGAGGTTTACTAAAGGTGCAGCTGACGTGCAGGGGGTTTGCGTCTTTAATAAACTACAACAATTTTCCGTTCATTGAACAGTACAAATGAAAAGGTCCCTTAAAAGTCACGTCTCGTTTTCAGTTTCGGACTCAGGCACGTTTTGCACTCACACACAAGCCTACCGCTCCTGAGCCCAAGTGAACCACGCTCTGGCCCACCTCTTCCAACCGGGCCAGGGCCGGCCAAGTGAACCGTGCCTGAGCCCGATTCAGAGCACTCACACTTCTCAAACTATGCAGGAAACAGGCCTGGGCACAGTTCGTATAGCATAGTGTGAGTACACTCTAAGAGTCTACCATGTAAACAGGGATTTTTGATTAATTTAATCTGATTAATGTCATAATCGAACTAAACAGAAATCAGATTAAGACATATGGAGTATGCCGATTTTAGTTGCATTATTGAAGTGCAGAACAGACATGAAAACACCTTAATCAAACTATTACCATTGTGTAGGATTTTCGCTGCATTTTGCAACAGGATAGTCTATGGCCCAATCCCAATTTTTGTACCCCTACCCCTTCCCCTTCCCCTTGGCCCTTACAACCAAGGGTTAAGGGGAAGGGCTTCAAAACTTACCCCTAAGAATTGGGACAGCACTTCGACACCTGCACACGTCATCATATGTCATCGCGATCTCTTGCTTCATATGAGATCAGACGATCGCGACTGCTGTAGTTATTCCAGTTGTGTTATTTTTTGGTATTTATCTTCAGGAAATCACTGAAGGCATATATTATGTTAGCATAACGATCTAATGTGGCAGTAAGATCATAACTATACTGTGTATTTACACAGTCGCCGTATTCATCTATGTAAACACATGAAAACAACTTTAACATTATAGCAGACACTTTAAAAGGCTCATTCTCAGCCACTAGACTTTTCTGGCAGGTGCTGGATCAGATTTCAGAGCTGCCGGATTTGGCTTGTTCCGGCACAAATTAAGCCTGGTCTATACACACAGCTGTTTGACACTATTCTCTGCACCTACCGAGTCAATGAAGGACCACAGACACCTGCATACCGAAATGCAGAGGTTTTTCTCCCATACAGCATGTGGTATCCAATTCCATTAAAACAACACTCTTCCAGCAGTTCATACACGCATCAAATATCTTGTTTGTCATGGGGAACATGAATGAAATGTCGATGAATGAAAGTGAAAGTGCCAAACTTTAGTTAAAGTCGACAAACTAAAAATGAAACACCCACATTTACATGCAACTCCGGAGGAAACATGCGCTATGACGTTAATCGAATTATGTGCTATAACATGTAAAATGGGATCATGAACGGCACAAAAAGCAACTCATGCAAACACCTTAATCGTATTATGGTCTAATTCAGATTAATGTAATAATTTGATTACTGATGTCCATGTAAACGTAGTCACTGATAATTACTAATCTGGTTAAAATTTGGCAGATACAGTTGTTCGGGTAAAACTGTTGCAGAGCAATTTTAACATTGCGGTTTCCCATATTAAAATGTTTTCGTATGTGTGTTCTAGATGACAGTGCCTCGGCAGCGAGCAGTATGGAGGTGACGGACAGGATTGCCTCTCTGGAGCAACGGGTTCAGATGCAGGAGGATGAGATTCAGCTGCTAAAGTCAGCGCTGGCTGATGTGGTGAGGAGACTGAACATCTCAGAGGAGCAGCAGGCTATGCTAAACAGGAAAGGACCAACCAAAGGTATCATACATGTCTTCACAAGAGAAGATCCTAAAGGTTCCAGATTGCACTGTTTATTTACACTCACCAGCAACTTTATGGGGATATTTCTAGTACCGGGTTAGACCCTCTTTTGCCTTCAGAACTTCCCCAAAGGCATTGCTGAATAATAGGAGTTCATTACAGTCCCCTTTTTTAGCCCTCAAATAAAGTCTCTCAAAATATAGTCCCCAGATATTGTCCTCTTACTATATTTTTTATTAATGTGGGACTCTTATTTTAAAAACGGGAAAGGAATTAGGTCTGGGTAATTCAATGCAAGAGCATCTGATCCGTTTACACCTCATCAGAATGTATAATTTGGGAAAGATGGATTGAAAATTTACTCAGCACCACCCTAAAGAGACATAAGGTCTGTTTATGTCTCTTTTGTTAGTTTAGCATGTACAGTCATGTGCACACATAGGGCTCAACCTGTGCAGTGTACATGCCCTTTGGAGTCTGAGATATAAAGTGAACCCCCCCCCACTCCCCGCTCCTCAGTTCGCGAACAAACACATATAAACTGTTTAATAAACATTTAATGCACGTTTATGCATCGTATCATATCATTCAGCTCTCACTGTGATGGTTATAGTGTGGAAAGACAACAGTAAACTTCATAAAACTCACCTGTTTACAAAAGGTTGATGTTAATTCCTGCCTGTGCTTTCATGTACATTAAACTCAACAAAGTACAACACTAAAACATCTCTGTCTGTCCCTTAATTATAACTTATAGCTTATATTTCAACCAAAACACATTACTCAGAAGCAATTATGGACCGATCGCCCACTTGCCCCTAATGTGAACCTCTCCTCCACTTCAGTTGAAACGATTGTCATTTGATGAAGCATCTAATCAGTTTGTTCAAATATTTTGGCAACTGAAGCTGAAGATAACTCCTGTAGGAGCATGAGAGCTGAGCTCAATAATATTCATGACCCTTCTAAATAACGTGAAAAACAGAGCTCTTCATTCTAGGGCCAATTCATAGGATTGTAAAATGGGCTTGTAAATCTGTTTTTGGAGGGTTTTTTTTTGCAATTTCCTAAGCTACACACCTTCTATGTAATTATCAGTGAACAATTTAAACAATGTGTCAGTGCATTTTATGGCACCTTTAATTCCTCATGGCACAGATTCAACAAGGTACTGGAAACATCATTTAAGATTTTGTCGTGCAGATTCATCAAACTGTTTCAGCACATGTCCACGGTAGTTTGAGATCCCTTTTATGTTTGAGAAACTAGTTTTGAAGTTGAGTTCAGTTTTGTCAGTTTAGTCATCACAGTGCAATATGGTCATAACAAGGTGGACATAGTAAGTAACATTACTCAGGTAGGCTGTGGCATAAATGATGCTTAGTCAGTGCTAAGCGACACAAAGTGTGCCAATAAAGTAGAGATGAGATGGCTGTGTGAAAATCCCAGCCAATCAGCAGTTTCTGAAATATTTAGATCAGCTCATCTGGGACCAACAACTATACCACCTTCAAAGTCACTTAAAGCACTTTTCTGTCCCTATTCTGATGCTTGGTTTGATCTTCTTGATCACATCTACATGGCTAAATTTATGTAGCTGCCATGAGATTGGCTGATTTTGCGTTAACAAACAGTTGAACAGATCTGCCTCATAAAGTTGCTGGTGAGTATATTTCAGCTTGCCATTATTCCTCAACAGCTTTGCTAGAAAATCTTAAGTGTTTGCATCACATAAATACAGTTCTCCACTGAGAATTGTGCCATTTCTTGTTTTCATATCCATCCCATCCATGTTGCAGCCTTAGTGTTTACCCCTATTGCTGTTTGTTCCATATATCTTCTCTGCTTTCCTATCCTCCTATTCCCTGTTCTCTCATACTGTGAGTGTGTTGAAGCAGCAGTGAGGAGACGCTCTCCCTCCTCTGACAGCAGTGTTGGGAAGTCAGGTATGCGCTGGCGTTGGTGTCTCACTTGTCAGGAGTTACTCACTAATACAGAGAGCACCATTCAATCATGCCACTGGAAGTGTGTTTGACTGTGCGTCAGAAATGCATGAACACTAAGAACTGGATTTTCACTTAGGGATGCACTAATATAGAAATTTTAGCTCCACTGACATTTTTTTAAGTTGCAATAACTTTACAATTTCCACTTAAATTTAAATAAATAAATATCTAAATATTTGTATATAATATATGCAGTTGAAGTCAATATTATAAAATTATTTGTTAAAAAATATTTCCCAAGTCATGTTTAATGTAGAGAAGTTCTTTAACACATTTTTAAACATGATAGTTTTTAATAACAAATTTCTAGTAAGTAATTTATTTAGCCTTTGCCATGATTACAGTGCACAATATTTTTCTAGTTATTTTGCAATATATTAGTATTCAGCTTTTAAGTGCAATTTAAAGGCTTAACTAGACTAATTTGGTCATTAACTAGGCAAGTTAGGTTAATTAGGAAAGTCATTAAACAACAGTTGTTTGTTCTGTAGCCAATCGGGAGAAAATAATTACTTAAGTAATAATATTTTAATATTTTTTATAATATTTTACTAATAATATTTACTGTACAATTTTAATTTTATTTTAAATCCTCTGGCCAAACTAAAAGAAATAAAACTTTCTCCAGAAGAAAAAAAATATATTATAGAAAATACTGTGAAAATTTCCTTTCTCGGTTAAACATCACTTGGAAAATATTTGTAATACAAATTTCACAGGAGGGCTAATAATTTTGCCTTCAACTGTATATAAATAAATGCATTTAAATGTTGGCATGACTTGCTGATCATAATTTTTTACAGAGTTGTATTGCTAGTCCATAATAAGTTTGTATCATCTTAAATGTTATCAGATTTAGCTTTGTTTGTTTGTTGTTTATGAGATAAGCATGCTGACACACTGTGTATTCATTAATATGCAACGCAGATGTGGTAATTTTCTGCCTGATATTTATTCACATGCTGTTATACAAAGAAAGTATTTGAGTGACTCCATTTGTTACTTAAAAGATCAAGATCATCGAATAAATCATGAGTTATATAACAAAGGCGATTAAGGTTTAATCTACTGACTTTCATTAGAGATGCTCAATTTAGATCATACCAGATTTGTTTCAAATGTACTAAAATGAATTAATTTACTATTGCATTCCATCTGATTTGAATGATTTATTATTTATTATTTTATTTAAAAACCATTTGTAATAGAATTCATTTTTAGGGATAGCTCTTAAAAAATGTCATTGGATAAATATTTATTCACCTTCATGTTTCTAACTTGTATGCCTTTCTTCAGTGGAATGTAAAAGAAGATATTTTGGTACAAAATTGTGCTGAATGTATGTGTGAGTTTTAAACCTAAATCATGGATGTAACTATCAGAAAATGGCTTTGGAAAATTTATTGAATCTGTTTTATCTTTCTGCATTGTAGCTTGGTAAGATAATCTGAGTCTGTCAAAAAAGAACAGGTTGAGTAGCCTTGTGAAGGTGGCAGGCAATATCATTGGTTTTAACCAAACTGACCCAATGGTAATTTACTGTAATTATGTTTTAAAAAGAGCTCAGGGTATCTTGCACCCCGGATCACCCATTGTGCTTTGTGTTTTAGCTGCTGCCATCAGGATGTCGTTTTAGAGTTCCTATTTTCAGGACAAACCGAATTAAAAATTTGTTTATAATGGTGGCCAATAGGTCATAAATCAGTAAGATGTATCTAAAAAAAATTATGTATTTGTGGTAATATTTTAGTAACGTGTACATGGAACTTTGTCTGTGTTATGGCACCTTGCCGCAATTTTAGTTTCCCTAAACAGGATAATAAGGTTGAGTGAGTCTGAAAAGAAATACATAATTGATGAAGTGAACAATAGTGAACAAAAAGAGTGGAACTTATTGCAACCACTAATAACACATACATATTAGCTGATACTGATCGTGGTTGGTATATTGTGCATCCCTGATTTCCCTCCAGCATGTGACATAAAGCCCTGACATGTGTTTAGAGAGTTTAGTGAGATTAACACTGTAAACATGCTGCTTAAACATCACTAATTACGTAATGCTAACTGACAAATCTAACTGACTGCATCCATATTGTAAAATCCATCAGAAGTGAACCTAGAATGTGCTTCATTTTGAAGATGAAAAGAGACTCGTTTCCTTAAGTGTATTGATTTTATAGTGATTGTTTAACAAAGCTTTCCTTAATCCACATAATCCTTTGAACTGTAGGAAAGGGTGTGTAATTGGAGTCACATTTCTTTACCATGTCTGAGATTTGAAAGATTTACTGCTTTGCTAATTAGCCGCAATGGACAAAGTTGTGCTTCCAAATGTCAACCCGGGGTCCAAAGCGCCACCATTAGATTGTTAAAGAAGCATTCATTTTCGCAGTACTTCGGGTCACTTTATCAGTTCCTCTGCCTGTTTGAAGTGTGTGCAAGATGAGTCATGCTTTGCTTCTGCATAATCCTTGCCGCTCCATGCAGGCTGATCTCTTTGAAACAAAAAAAATTCCTGCTCTATTTCTCACTGGCACTAAATCTCTTTGCTGCTGCCTTCACATTTATTACACATTCGAGAAACCGTGCTGTGATGAATATTTAATAGTGCAGACTCGAAGGGTAATGTAAATAAAGGCCTTCCAAAATCTTTTCCATCAGCAGTTATTTAGACTGCAGGTGTGAGTTGAACAAAGGGATATTCACTATCCCAAGACTTTTGTAAACCACAAATGCATTTTAATGATGTCCGTTTGTTGCTCAAGCTCTTGATAGGCACTTTTGGAAAGCAGGAAAAAAATACTCTAGAATTCTGTGGTCATTGGTTTAGTTTGGATCTTTCTATATAGATTGAATTTAACATCTGGAAATGTTTACCATGCGGTCTGTTAAATATTTAATATATACACCTCCTTGCACACGTTTGGGGGCAGTAAGATTTTGCTGATAGATATTAATAGTTTTATTCAGCAAATATTATTTAAATAGATCAAATAATAATAGTAAGGAGATAAACAATCTTAACATTATTATAACATTTTTACTTTTTCAAATATATGGTGATAATAACAGGCAATGTTTCTTGAGTGTGCATTAAAAATCTTACTGGCCCTAAACATTTGAATGGTAGTGTATATAAAACAATAAAAAGAGAGTCAATATGTCTTAACTTTGAGGTCATTTATGCTGTTATACTCAAATATATATTCATTCATTCATTCATTTTCCTTTGGCTTAGTTCCTTTATTCATCAGGGGTCGCCACAGTGTTTCACACAGCGGATGTTCTTCCAGCTGCAACTCAGTACTGGGAGACACTCATACACACACATACACTACAGCCAATTTGTTTAATTCAATTTACCTATAGTGCATGTGTTTGGATTGTGGGGGAAACCGTTTCCAGGCTGGTTTCCAGCCATTTCCAGCCTGGTTTTAGCTCGTCAGGCTGGGAGTTGACCAGCTAAAACCAGCTTGATCAGCCAAAACCAGCTATGTCCAATTTAAACCAGGCTGGTCAAGCTGGTTTTAGCTGGTTTAAGCTGGTCATTTTCCAGCCTGACCAGCAAAGACCAGGCTGGAAATGGCTGGAAACCAGCCTGGAAATTGCCAAAACCTCTCTAAAACCAGGCTGGTTGACCAGCTAAAACCAGCCAACCAGCTTAGGCTGGTTTAAGCTGTTTTTTTTTCAGCAGGAGAATCACCAATAAAATTAAACAACAACTGTCTCTTTAGTTTAATTTCTTAATGTCAGAATCACACAAAATCAGCAGAAACTCACATCTGGTCTGAGCCCCTCTCCCAGAGTATTGTCAGTCTGTAATCAATGTTTGGCTCCTGGATCTCATTATGCAGCCTCTGAAATGAGACACAGCTTATGATGTAACTATACAAATTATTATTATTTAAAACAAGACAAAAGTCTTTAAATCATCTTTTTGTGTGACCTGTCTAAACCTTCCATTTCAATAAGTAAAACATCAACTCAATTGAAAATTTAAATTTCATGAGGTCTATAAGACTCTAAAGTTGACTATTAAACAATTTTTTGTCAACTATGTTCAAAAGTGCAGTGCTGTGTATAATTCTGCCTATGTGTCTTGTCATCTTTCAGCAAGACCGATTATCGCTGCCCTGCCCCTGAGACCCACTGTCAACAATGGTACTGTCTTGCCTAAGAAGAGTGGCACACTGCCATCGCCCTCCAACTGCAAGAAGGACAATAACTCACCAGCAACCAGAAGGTAAGAGACACTGAAAGAGCTGAAATACTGTGTGACATTAGTCCAGATTTCAATCCAGATTAGCAGTCTGGAAAACTCTAAGCTAGTCTGCTGAATAGAGTTGGCAGATTCAACAGAAACTGACAAATGCTTTTTTTTATTCATTTGGAGGATATGAAAATAGTTTTTTAGTATTTTCTCTTCAGAGTTGATATGAAATGTTGTTGTCTGTATTATTTTGCTGTACAGCGCTGGATCACCTTTAGCACAATAGTGAGATTCTTCTAGTGCTTTTAAATACACAAGATAACTGTGCAAGGTTTTGTCTTTTGAAGGTCAGCTCATGTTTTTTATCAGTTTATGATAAGCAAACAAAGAAAACCAACCGTTCACAGATCTTCAAGTAAGTCAAATGTGATGCAGGGTTCAATGTAGTGCAACTTGGTTTTAGGTGGCAAAGAACTAGCCATTAGAATTTCATCTTTTTAAATATGACTTTGCATCTCCAAAACCTGACAGGCAGACAAATCTAAACTAGTTTTTATTAAAACAAATATAAATATGCATATATTAAATAATACTGCTAATGATAATAATAACATTATACAAGTACAAATTGTCATGAATAAACTGAAAAAAGGCATGGAGGCATGAAGAAGGCATGGAGGCAGTGGTTTTTATATTTATGTAGAAAATAATAATTTTTGTAACATTTTAATCCTTTATTTTTTCATATGTAAAGATATGTGTGTATTGCTGTACATCCTGTGTGTATTAAGCAATGTGTAAGTGTTTGGATCTGCATAGGTTCATAACTAATGAGCTCTGCGCTGGACTTTAGACTAGCTTTTGGTTGGGCAGTGGCATAGTCTATTTCAGTTCCTCAAAATAGCAACATGCCAACAATGCACCTTAACAGACTGGAATACCCATGGAACAAAGTGGTGCAAATAGATTTGCTATTTAAGCCACCTAGCGCAAAACATAAAAATTAGGGTTGCACTGGTCTAAAAATAGCAACAAATCATGCCAAACACGTCTTGCACCTTATTGCGCCGGGTGTATGATAAGGCACTTTGTGTTTTTACATTTTTACCATCATGCTCAAGAAAACAAATCCTATTATTAATTGCTATTATTATATTTGTTGATTCCAGTATTCTTTAAAAAGGCTTTTGCGATTCAGTACTCTTCTGTAACCATGAAGACAGAAACAAACACAGTCACTCTCCAGCTGTGCAATGTTTTTTTGGTTAATAAGTGAACACATCATGCCGAAGAATTAATGACTGAACCAGATAGGTTTATAATTATGAGACCCCAACCCAGCTGCTTTCCCCAATGTGTCTTTGTTTGTGTGTGTATGTCATCCTGTGAGACCTCTTATGTCTGTTGCATGTTCTAGTCTTTCCCATCTGCCCAGATATCTTCTAAAGCTACCCTACAGGTGAGCATCTCTCCCTCCCCCACCCCCCAAAGCATCTGCAATCTCCTCAAAAGTGCTGTGGTTTAGTGATACACTTGATATTAAAATGCTTAAGGCTCTGTTTCAAACCATCATTTAGAGCTGTTTTGGGATCCCACAGGAAGCACCACTGCATGGGGAGATAAGCTTGCTTTGATTTTTGTGAACTATTTTTTATTTTTTTAAAGCTTCTCTTCAGGCATTCTTTCATTACAGCCTGTTAAGCTTCTTTTCCCATCATGCCTTGAAGCGAGAGCCTTGTGCTGTCCATAGACTAACTCAAAACCCGCTTGGTTTCATGCCTGAAGTGCCATTATTCACAAAAGCATGGAGATCCTGCAGGCTTTTTAACACGGGATAACAACACCATCCACCAATGGCTGGGCCAGATGAACTTTAGCCTCGCAGTCTGGATTAGACTTGAGCCTGGCAACCAGTGGACTGCTGATGGGCTCTTTTCTTTTGTTGACAACTTTTAAAGGGCACCCACTCTCAATTCAGCCCTGTCTGATGCACAAAGTCACAGCAGATCAGGGTCTGAACGTGTCACGGAGGAACAAGCGTAACAAAAAAATGCGTTTATTCTAGCATATGTAATGTTTGTTGGTCTCATGTGTGTTTGCTGTTAGCTTCAGGGGAAGCCTGGTCAGGGTGTCTGTTTTAACCAGCTGGGATGTTGCCAGTATTATCTCTGCAGTGCCATTTCCTTTTTTTTTCTGTCTAAATGTTGACATTTAGTTTTCCTGTTTGAAGTACACGCTATTGTAGGGAAATTAGGCTTTGTAAAAGATGATTTATGTCTACAAACAGGTACAATATTGCAATCTAATGCAGGAATTTTAGAAGCCAATTTTGTTGAAATGTGTAATATTTTTATAGTGTGTTTATAATAGTTTAAATCTTTTTCAAATCAAAGAAACAAGTTTAAACAGTTTTTTGTAGCTAAGATGAATTCAATTTATGAAAATGAAGAATTTTACAAGGAAATCTTTTGTTTAAAACATGGGTGACTATCTTTTAAGTGTTTGTGTCACTTGTTTCATGTACTTACTATAGTCTTTACATTTAATTATCCATCTACATGCAACTTATCCTAAACCTTACCCACATTCTGACTCTAGCCATATAGTAATTACACACTGTAAAAACTAAATCAAATTTTACAGGGTTTTTTTCCGGCAGCGGGGGTGCCAGAAATAAACCGTAAAATAACAGCCATTAAATTACAGAAATTTACTGTAAAATCACGGACATTAAATGACAGAAATTTACCAGAAATTTTTATTTACATAAATTTCTGTTATTTAATGTTCGTTATTTTACAGTAAATTTCTGTATTTAAGGGCCGTTATTTTACGTTTTTTTTCCGGCACTCATTGTTGCTTGACTTATTTGTATTATCTTTCAATTTCTAAATATGTTTGGTGACTGTTTAATAAATCTGTTTTGTTTAAATGTACCAAAATACATTGCCTTTATTCACTGAGAAATGGATTAAAATATTTTATTTTCAACATGGGGTGCACTGTACATTGCTTAGAACTTGATTTATTTTTTTAAATCAAGTCCTTTTCTCGTTATTCTGATTTTAACCCATAGATTCCAGATTTTAAAAATAGCTGTATCTTAGCCAATCAAACCTCACATTAATGGAAAGCTTTTTTGTTCAGCTTTCATGTGATGTGTAAACCTGAATTTCCAAAAAAGGACAGATTTTGTAGTTTTAGGACATAAATACAATGTACTTTTTTGTGGTTGAAAAATAATTTGATTTTGGATGCAAACTAAACCCATGAAGATAAAAACACTAGCACAAAACCAATAAAATCGCTGACAAATGTGACTAATACAGTATATTTTCTTTTATAATCTACAGCACTGTGAAGAGAACAAGTTCATCTGAGCATGTCGGTCCAAACAACAGGAAAGACAGTGGTGTGGACTCCAAAAACAACCGCACACGTGCCGGGTCCACTGGCAGCAACTCCAGTGGAAAGAAAACCACAGAAACGTATGAGATTACAATCAACTATTTTAATTAAAAACGATTAATTGAAATGGCGTAGGGGCAGCGTGGTGGAACATTGGATAGCAAAATCGCCTCACAACAAGAAGGTCGCTGGTTCGAGCCCCAGCTGGGTCAGTTGGCATTTCTGTGTGGAGTTTGCATGTTCTCCCCGTGTTGGCGTGGGTTTCCTTCGGGTGCTCCGGTTTCCCTCACAGTCCAAAGACATGCGCTATAGGTGAATTGGGTAAGCTAAATTGTCCGTAGTGTATGTGTGTGAATGAGTGTATATGGATGTTTCCCAGTGATGGGTTGCAGCTGGAAGGGCATCCGCTGCATAAAACATATGTTGGATTAGTTAGAGGTTCATTCTGCTGTGGTGACCCCAGATTTTTAAAGGGACTAAGCCGAAAAGAAAATGAATGAATGAATGAATGAATGAATGAATGAAATGGCTCAAACTCATTGTGATGTGTTTTCTTTCTCTCATCCTACAGCAAGCAAAGAGAGCCTGTTTTCAGTGCAGGTAAGGGTCTGGTGTCCTGCTCACTTCCATTTTTATAGAGTTTGTGTGTCTCTGAACCAAGACTGGATCAGCCACAAATGAGGCAATAGTTTTACAGTCATTGGACGTTTCAGAAAGTACAGACTCTTGCCAAGAGGATGCTTTAAAATAAAAGGCTAACCGTCCAGAAATTATTTTGTTTAGAAGAAATGCAGCTCAATTAGTAGGTGGACAGATGTTACTATGGGTTAGTGGTAAATTGAGGCATAACAAATTTCAGGAAAGCAGATTTCAGCCTGTGCGCTGTCCAGTCATGGCTCATGAAGGTCATTGCTGTTTTGCTGTATGTGCATTCGCTGTTTCAGTTAATTTCACCTATGTCTATTTATTTTTGACCCATCTTCCCATCATCAACACCAAAAATAATTTTTTTTCTCATTTTTGTGTTTGTATAAGTTTACTTAATTGTATTATTATTGTTTTGGTTATTAATATTGCTATTATTAATTAATATTTTAATATAATAGAGCTGAACAATATATTGTTTGAGCATCCATATCGCAATGTGTGTATCTGCAATAGTCACATCGCAAAATTTTTTTTATCGCAGATTATTTATTAAAGAATAAAAAATAAAGATATTATTAAATATATATATTTTTAAAATATTTATACAATGAAGACCATGTTATTTTACTTTTTCTTTGCTTGTAAATGATTAAAATTTATGCAGGTGCACTGCATAGAAAGAGACTTAGTCGTCCCAGTTGATCTAAATTAATAAAATCTTTCCAAATAGAGTCAAATCATCTAGTGTAATTATATTCATATTGCAATAGATATCGCAGCAAAAAAATATTGCAATGTCAGATTTTTCCAATATCACACAGTCTTACAGTATAATATAATATGTAAAAAAAGTCATATAATATAATATAATATAACAGAAAATAATATTTTACTTTTTTTCTGTAACATACATACAGTTATTAAGCCAAGAAATCACACTGAGTGAGTATTTCTAGAGAGTACAATATTCTTTCTCATTTTTAAAATCTAGGTCCAACTGGCTTTTCCAGTCATTAAGTTCATCTATTATGCATCAGTTTTGGTCAGGGGCTTTTCAGGCTTTTTTTTTTTTTTGGAAAAGAATAGAAAGGAATTGAGCCGCAGTTATTGAGATTGTCAGAACAGATTTGATTTGGTGTTGGTGTACAAGCAGAGCATTTGATCTGTGCAGAATAAAACAAGCTCTTCTGCCTGAAGGCAACATCTGCATGTTCCTTACTGTACATTTGACCCAGTTACTGTGTTTAACCATTCTAAAAACTCTAATGAAATCAAGGTTGCAGGAGAAAAGGGGAAAATAACCTATTTATAACCATATCTCCTCAATTATTTAATTACTTTTTTTGCATTGTCTGTTTTCTTAAAATACTATTTAAATATGCAAATGGGTCATTATTATTTAAAAATTGATATCATTTACATACATTACTTGCACAAAAATGTGAACATTGTATTAAACCTGACAGAAAAGAAACAGTAAGTAAGGAAAGAAATAATTGAATGAATGAATGAATGAAAGGACAAATAAACAGGAAGTATTAAAAAAGACAGAAAGAAGGAAAGTAAGTAAAGACAGAATCAAATGAATGAATGATTAAAAGGACAAATAACAAAAGAAACAGTAAGTAAGGAAAGAAAGACAAAGAGAATCAAATGCATGAATGAATGAATGAATGAATGAATGAATGAATAAATGAAAGGATAAATAAACAGCAAAGAAACAGGAAGTAAAGAAATATAGAAAGAATCAAATGAATGAATGAATAAAGGACAAATAAACAGTAAAGAAACAGGAAGTTAGGATAAAGAAAGACAGAAAGAATCAAATAAATGAAAAAGAATCAAATGAATAAATGAATGATTAAGTGAATGAAAGGACAAATAAACAGAAAAGAAACAGGAAGTAAAGAAAG
>CAIGQZ010034880.1:8982560-9003542 GCA_903798205.1 Danio tinwini
AATGAATGAATGAATGAATGAATGAATGAATGAATGAATGAATGAAATGACAAATATACAGTAAAGAAACAGGAATGAAGGAAGCTGGAAAGAGAATCAAATGAATGCATGAATGAGTGAACAAAGGACAAAGAAATAGAAAGGAAACAGGAAGGAAGGAAACAGGAAAGATTTATAATTATTTGTTTTGGGGAATCTCTTTTTATCAGTCTATAATTCAGAAAAATACTGTGAACAGCCAGACTAAAGTTGAATGTAGATATGACTGCAAGTATGATGTCTGGTGTGAATAAATGCTTTGAAATGGAGATTTATAGTTTCAGTGCAGAAAAAAAACTAGTCCTAAGAACAACCCTAAAAAACATGAACTGTAATTGAAATCTGCAGACACAATATGCTCAAGTGCAATAAAGAAATATTTGAAGTGCATTTTCAATGCTTTCTTTCCATTAGATTCGTTATTCCATTATGAAAAGCCAAAAAGCCTGAAATCTCAAAATTGACTTCTGCAAGAAAAAGTATTTACCTGCATTGTCTCAACTTTAAATACAGCAGTTTCACATGTTAAAAATGTAGCAGCGGTGGAGGTTTGCTGGTGAATAAAACGGGTCTCCTGGAGGAATTTGTACAGTAATTACCCAGATCTTTCAGTCTGTGATCTTATGAGCAGAGATCTGCTTTTCCTTTAATCGTCTTCTGTCATCTTACATCACTGTCTCTGTCTCTGTACGTTCATGAAGGGATGCGACGTGTGACACACTGCAAAGGTAGGCACTGTTTGTCAACTGACACTTGTGTGAGCTACTTTGTGGACTTTAAAATCATTAAAATCACAATTACAATATAATTTTATATTGACAATCTCTGCTTACTAATGTGAATACAGCTGGGAGAGCAGAGAATCAGTATTTAACTGGCAGATATACTGAAGTTTCAAAGCCATTTCTCTTTTAAGACCCTATGAAATCAACTATTAGACTGTTTTCATATATATATTTGTGTATTAAGATGAGATCTCATTGATGAGATCTTTGCAGACTAATCTGTGTGTCAACGTCAGTAAACTGCCTAAAATATCAGATATACTGATCTTTTTATTACAAGCCAAGTTTAGTGTTGGATAAGAAGCGTACAGCTGTATTTGTGCATTACCAATTGTGAAAATAGCACAGTTTATTATTATTATTTATTTAAAATATTTTGAAAACAATAATAATAACAACAATGTTATTACTATTAATGCTTTTTAGTCATTAAATAAAAACTTGGTTTTAGTCTTTAGATTTAGTTTGTCACCTAATTACGGAGACCTGGAAGGGACGTAATGGTGGGGGAAAAATAAGTGGAAAAAAAACTGGGTGGGAGGAAAATATATATTTTTAAGTTTTTGTGTTCTCTCGCAAAAATGTTTTGCCTTCTCTCGCAAAACAGTTTTTCCTCAAACACTTCCTATTCACTGCATACATCAATGTCATACGTCAACCCTCTTGTTTTTGCCGGGATTCTCCGTATTTAACCGTTCTATCCAGCAATCATCCTATCATTAGCCTAAGTATTTTCCCATATTTCTCATATATGTTTAATTTTGAAAGCACGCTAAAATTAGTATAAAAATGTCCGCATTCAATTTCTTTCCATTAAAATTTTGCATCGATCATTGCCCTTCATATGCAACCTTTAAATCAGCGAATGCTTGTATAAGCACTGACTGACGGACTTGCTCCATATGATAAACTGATCCCAGATCAGCTTCTGTACACCCCAGAAATATGGGAAAATACCTAATGATAGGATGATAGTGGGATAGAATGGTTAAATACGGGAGGGTTGACATGTATGAAGTGAACAGGAAGTGTTTGTGGAAAAACAGTTTTGCGAGGGAATGCAAAACTTAAAAATATATATTTTTCTATCACTCTGTTTTTTTCTCCCACCCAGTTTTTTTTTTCTTCCACCCATTTTTCCCCCACCATCACGTCCCTTCCGGGTCTCTGTACTACGGGGTCTCCAATAAACCTAAAAATTATTATTATTATTTTCTTATTTTTTGGGCAAAAATCTTTAAGTAAAGATAATGTTTCTTGAAGATATTTTGTCCATTTTCTACTATAAATATATAAAAACAGATTTTTTTATTAGTAATGTGCATTTCTAAGGACTTTTTTAAACACAACCTTAAATGCAGTTTTCTTAATTTTTTTGGACCCTCGGATTTCAGATGTTTAAATAATTGTACACTCAGCAAACATTGTCTTATCCTAGTAAATCAGTGGAAAGATTATTTATTCAGCTTTATGTTGTTGTAGAATTCTTAGTTTCCCTTAAATACCCTTATGAGTGGTTTTGTCACAAATTAAGTTTTTTGTTAGCACAAATCTTTGATTTCAGTTGGTCTTTAACAGACTTTTCCTTTACATTTTACTTCCTTTACATTTGTCTGTTTCTACACTCTCAGAAATAAAGGTACTCAAGCTGTCACTGGGGTGGTACCTTTTCAAAAGGTACACATTTGTACTTAAAGGGTCCATATTGGTACCTCAAAAGTATATATTAGTACCTAAAAAATTTAAGAGGAACACTTTTGTACTTTTTAGGTACTAATGTGTGCTCTTAAGGTATTAATATGGACCTTTAAGGTACAAATGTGTACCTTTTAAAAAATTACCACACCAGTGACAGCTCGAGTACCTTTATTTCTGAGAGTGTACTTTAAAAATGAAATAAGGTCTCTCTACAATTTGCACTGTTAATAATCAATAAAACTCCACAGAGTCCACAGAGCTGTCTTGCATGAGGGTTGATCAGACAGATGTGTGTGTGTGTGTGTGATAGATGCTCAAACCCTTTCTCCAGATCTACCACCCTTCCCAGTAAACGCATTGTGTGTGTGACACCGAGCTGTGGTTGTTTGCAGTGGTGCTGTTTCCCTGTGACAGCCCTGGGTGTTTTGCTCACTGCTCGTGGCTCTTGTTTTTCACATTCACCACAGGGACATGACGCTCTCCTGCAGACACACAGCATCACAGTGAATGCCTTTTACTACAGTAGTTTATCGCTGCCTTTTGCTTAACACACACGTCTTTGTTCTTCACTCCATGAAGGGCATTTTTGATCCTGCATCAACAATCTTTTCTGTTTTTTCTCTGTAATTGGTCGTTGGTGTTTATCATAAATCACAAGTTAAATATTGCGCAAGTAGTCTTCATTGTTGATGCAACAGTTGGTGAATGACGAATTAGCATTTGTTATGCAGTAGACACAAAATACTAAGAATGTATGAAGGCAAAACTAAAAATACATTTTTTCAGTTTGTTTCCAGAGTTCGTGGTTTTCCTTTAGGAGTGTCCCACGTGCCTTCTCTACCCATTGTTATCGGCACTGCAAAAATCATTTTCATAATCAGCATTTTTGTCTTTTTGGTTTAACTTACAGATTTAAATTAATTATTCTTAAGCTTATAGACAGATTTGGCATAAAATTATGTCTTGGGTTTACATTTAGTCACTCAAACTAATTCAAGCAAACACTTCAAAAGTGAAAATTCTTTCTAAACAAAACATCCCAATTTTTTTGCTCAAAATAGGACAAAATAAAGTGTTAAAGAAAATATAATGCCTGAATATTGTTACATGAGAGGGCTTAAGCCTAGTTCTAGATGTAATAGCATGTATGAGTAAAATAATTTGCAATGACGTAAAAATGTGTCAATGTCATAAAATAGTTTCAAGATACACACCAGTCATATGTTATTAAACTATTAGAATTACCATATTTTATCCATAAGCTGCAGAAAATAAAAGCAGTATTTAATAGTTACATAAAAACCAACAAGCAAATAAAAAGCCATCATCCTTTCAATTCTTTTTCCATTGGATTGCAACCCCTGGGGTTATTATGCTATTAATGACACAGCAATAGTGTTAGTTGCAGCAGATTGATTTTACGGCTCAATGTTTAACTTTTACACCTTAAGACATACACATACATTAAAAATTAAGCCAACGACTGAGCATAGAGGACCATCTCCAAGTCTCCAAAGATTGTCTCCAAAATTAAACCAAGAATAGTCTTGTGCTGTAAACATTGCCAACCATTTTCATTAAGTGAGGTTAATATAAAATTAAACAAATCAATAACGACTATAAAATGATATGGTTTTTAGACTGTTGCACTTTTTTGTGTTGTCAATAAGCTCACTTATATAGTTCCTATTGGTGTGTACACCATTGTGTGCAATGTTTGTTTGTTTATAGCCACCTCTGAGGATAGTGGGGGTCGCAAGTCTATGGAATCAGTAATTTGGGGGTTTTGAGCTGAAAAGTTTTGGAACCCCTGATCTAATTTAGCGAAGGGCTTGTCATAGCTTAAGCTAAATCCGGTTTGTGAAACTCAAATTTAATTTAACCCTTTAACCTCCACTGTAATAATATTTTTTTAACCACTTACTTTGGTTACGTTGTGTTCGTGACACCACTCTAAGCAAATTAGATTTTTTTTTTCTGGTAACCTATGGACAAATGGTTAACCAGGCCGTTACAAGGGTTAAAAATACATTAGATTACGGAATAATGATAAAATGCTGGTTATAAAAAAATTGTTGCAGTGTGCTTTTGAGGCCTGTTCACACCAAGATTAATAACTATATCAGTAATGAATACTGTAGTTACATCCACAACAATGGTCAATAATGTTCTGTTTATTATAAGATTATGCTCCAGTATGAGCAGTCAATTTTTTTTTTTTTTTTTTTATTTCCAATGGACCACGGTTTATAATATTAGGTTGACTACACCTTTAAAAGGCTGTCTTTGGTGTGAATAGGTCTTTTTTTGTCTTGTGGAAGCCTTGTCTTCTTGTTATTATGATAAAAATCAAACAATTTTAGACCATGTCTGATCATGATTATACTTCATCCCACCTCTTCACCTGTCCCGCTCCTGCCCTGTCCAATTTGACCACTTCACCCAGTAACTGTGCAGATCTACTTGCACCGGCCATCCAAAAGGACCGGATCCGCCGAACCCCCCAAATCATCATCAGCCGTGCCCTCGCAGTCCACCAACACCCCATCAGAGGCCAAGATTCTGTCTGACAGAGCGGCCCGACTCGGATACCGAAAGGTCCCTCCGTTTAGTCTTCCTCTGAGGAAGTGCACATCTCAGCCTGTCCACTCTCCCTTAGAAATGCCCACTTACAGGAGCCCAGTCAAATCTCCCAGCCAGTACTTTCAGATCTGTTACTAGTCCCAACAGCTGTAATATTAGACGTGACCTGGTGTTTATAAGGAGTTTTGTGTTCTGTTTCATTCTTTTTGCTTTGATTGTGTGTCACTTTGCTTTAATTTAGGTTGTTTGTTAAGCTGCGTGTTCATCTTTTTAAATTTTTTTTGCTTCTGAATAGGTTTGTTTTCTTTCAAGTGTGCGTTATCATCTGTATTTTTGTCTTTTTCATTGTGTTTGCATGCATGCCTGTCTGTGATTTTTGTTTTGTGTTTATTACTAATTCATCCACTCATGAAACTGTTGCATTCACATGCTTCTGCATTTGATTTTGCACTGTTTGTCTTTACTTACATTGAACGCATCTTGAATACTGTATGTAATAAAATCTATTAAAACATTTCCTTTCCAGATTCCCTGATCTATTTCATTATTTGCTGAAGATGAAATGCATTAAATAGTTTGAAACACTAATGTTGCAGTTCCTCCTAATATTTCTTTTGGCATACACTTATATTTTGTTCTGGATTAACATTTTCATTCAAACATTTCAACATTCAAACATTATGAAAGCACAATATTACAATATAATAAAAGCATTTAATTGTTTTCCTAACTTTTATGCAAAATTAGTTGTGTTTAAAAGAAAACCCAAGATCGACATGTTTAGATGTTTCTTCTTCTTCTTCTTCTTCTTCTTATAATAATAATAATTATTATTATTATTATTATTATTATTATTATTATTATTATTATGTGTATATGTCTGTTCAAACACACACCCAAAACCAATTTCGCTCCGCTTCAATTGAGTGTACAGAATCCGTTTTGGAAACAGCGTCTATTTATCACTATGAGGAGCATCTGACAGTCATGCACCGCTACATGAACTCACTGTTTTGAGGATTGCATAGGAGAGTGCTATTGGCTATCCTATGCAATCCTTAAAACAGTGAGTCCAATGGAAAGGAAGGGAATCCTGCCGTTTTTATATTTATTTCAACATGTTTGCATGCATAAATGAAATTAAGCCGCAGAACAGATTTACATTTCAGAGTAAGTGGCGTCCCCTGGTGGTTCGGCAGTATGGGTTGCATATAGTGAGCATCGGCTCTTTAATGTTTATTGTCACCCTTCATAGAAAGATTGAAAAAAACCTTTACGGGATGATAACGGGATAGAATTGTAAAATATTAATAATAAAAGTATTTTTATTCATAATAATAAACAGTCAGTTTATATACAGTAAAAACTACACTATTGTGAAATATTCATACATTTAGAAAGAAAAAACCGACTGTTTTAGATTGCAGTGTATGAAAGTATAATTTAATCCTGTGACGCAAAGTGAAATTCTTCAGCATTATAGCTCCAGTCTGCAGTAACACACAATCCTTGAAAACCTGAAGCACAGTTCCTATTAACATTGTTGAAAACACTGCTGCTTAATATTATAACAAAAACAATTATCATTCATTTTTTATGATAAATAGGAAGTTAGTGTTTATTTGAAAATAAAAACGTTTTAAAATGTCTTTACTGTCATGTTTGATAAATTTTTTGCATTCTTGCTGAATAAAAGTATTACATTTTTTCAAGTCACTGAGCCATCATCTGTCTCAGTCCAAATCTGGTAATAAAAGCCACAACAGATGTGACAGGGATCCTTCAGTGACCCATGCGTTTTCTTCTTCTAAAGAAATCTATGTTGCTTTTTCTAGATGAAGGGTATGTCAAAATGTATTTGAAGGGACGGCCCATCACCATGTACATGCCCAAAGACCTGGTGGACACTTATTGCCTGGAAACTAAAGCTGAGTTGCCTCCCAAGAAACTGAAGCTAGACTGGGTGTATCCTTTAATGCTGCTGCATGCGAAGAGAAAAAAAAGAAATATATATGGATTCTGCTATTGAACCCTCATAGCTGTAAAATTAAATTACCCATTGATTTATTATTGCCCAGAAAATGAGCTGGTTAAAATGCCAGAGCTAAATGATGGATATGGTTTCTAGGTCAGTTTTATGTTGCGAGATTTATTTGCATAATGTATGTTCCTAAAATGTGGATGGCAGAAGGTGGTGTTGTTCGCTATGTTGTACTTTTGTATTCACATTCTAGGTTACTATAGGATGTTTAATCATACACCCTGGTTTTCTCTCTGGATCTGCTGAACACTGCAGTCTGTCAGAGTGGGATATTTTCTGCAGCTCTTACCCACAATGCATTCGGAACGTTCCCTGGAAAGGACTTTGTACGGCAAAATTAAGACATTTATTATACCCAGAGCCTAGCAAATGTAAAATATTAAGTGGTCAGCTGGCACGTCTCCACAAATGTTCCAGAAAACTTCATTTTTTTCACAGGGTGCATCTCAATCGCCTCATTAGTCACAATTACAGAGTCTTTCTGGAACATTCTGGAACATTCACTCGCCAAAGTAAGGATTATGTCCTATGATATGAGAAGCTGCATGATTGAGAATGAAATCAAAAGAACTTTAATGAACAACATGAATGCATAGCAACCAGCAATACACTTCAGTCATGGTCACACTACAAACCAATATGCATAGGAACTATACTCTTATTCTAGTGTTATAATCAAGGAATTTTGCTGCCATACCATGGCCGCAGCTGGTGCAATAATATTACACAGCACCTGAAAAAAGTCCCCAGCACCAAGCCCTACCCTTGCACCACCAATTAGAATCTGCGTAAAATCATTGCGCCTGCTGCAATAGTCATTTATTAATTTGTTTAATTTAATATTAACCTCACCTAATGAGACTGATGGGTACAATGTTTTCAGTGCAGGTCTATTCTTGGTTTAATATTGGAGATATTTAATTGTGGTTTTTATTTTTAATGTATTTGATTGTCGTTAAAGTGTCAGAAAGTTTAACCTGGTGCTATAAAATCTGCTGCAGCTGACGCTATTGTTGTGTCTTTAATAAAACACACCAGGGGTCACAATCCTATAAAAAAAAACAACCCAGGCTCATTCTGAAAATGTGCCTCTATATACATTTCTGGAGACCTTCAAATACGTCCCAGGTGGTACTTTTTTCAGTTTTTTTTTGTTTTTGCGAATCCAGGAGAGGCCACTGTGTACGCTTTTTGAGATCTCAAATTTCCCTCGCGAGTGCCGTTCGCGCTTGCTGTTCTCTCGTAAATCCACCAGAGGCTGCTGTCGACTGACTATTTGACTAATTGAATGACTGACTGACTGACCCTTCCCTAAACCCAACCAATAGTAATTTTAAAAGCACAGATTGACCCACCCACCCCCATTCCTAAACCCAACCGACTAATTTAAAAAGCAATCCAGAAAAAGAAAAGCCCTCGTCTGATTTTTATTACGTTTTACCACATTCTCACCCTGTTATTTACTTGTTTATTTTATTTTTTGGCTTTTATTTTTGTCTTACCAACTTCTTGGAACCATTCTTCATCGGAATCGAGCCTCGTCGTTGTGGTCATCTCTTCTCTGCGTCTCAAGTCCGCCAACGTACATGGTGAGCTAACTGGACAAACTGGTAACAGCCAGAAAGCCCTCCATACGGAGGTAAGCGGTCAGCTGGTAAGCGTGAAAAGGAACGGCATCATACTGCCCGGTAGCGTTCATTTAAAAAAATGAATGTACGTACGTACTTCTGGCTACATAATTTACGATCTCCAGAAATGTATATAGGGCTACATTTTCAGAATGTGCCCATGTTGCAACCAAAATTTAAAGGCTGATGGCTTTTTATTTGCATGTGGTTGTTTTTTATGCAACTATTAAATACTATTTTCTTCTTCTGTGGGTTATGGATAAATTATGGTAAATCTAATAGTTTAATAAAATTGATTTGACTTTTGGAAATCACCAAACGACCCCCTGTCATTGTCCCACGGCCCCCACTTTGGGAACCACTGGTATAGAGTATAGTTTCTAGACATGTAATAGCAACTTTCCATTTTCCGTTGGTCTTAGTACACAACGTAACCACAGAGGACTCAAGCTTTAAATAATAAAATTATTGAATATTTTTTTAACATTTATTTAGCAAGATGCTAATGGTCTAATCCGATTCAATGATCTATGCTAAGCTAAGCTAAAAGTGCTCCCGCCAACACTTTTACCATAAAAAAATGGTAAAACTCACCTGTTTAACTCTAGGAGAGTTGTAAAATGAACCAATTCTCAAAAAAAGTGGAGTCTTTCGTTAAAAGCTACATCTAATTTCTAACCAGTGAGGTAAAAACACTGTTGTTCTTGTAGCAGATTATTTTAAAATTGTGCTATAAATTAGCCTTTTTTGGTGTCTTCTAAAGACACACAGACTTTATAATTCACACACTTAATTTATCTCTCTCTTTAAAATAACTAAAGTAATAACTGTATTAATAATGTTCTCACTGTGGCTCACGTCTTTATCTCTAAAATTAAGGATATGATAAGATGTGTAAGAAATTAGTCTTACATGCAAGAAAACCACCCGCTTCGAATGTTATCACTCGATTGATTGGGCATTATCAGTAGTTATCAGCAGATAAATATGGCCCACTAGTAGGCTCAGAAAGCTGTTATCATCCATTTACATGGTTAATCAGCTAGAGAAGACTCCAGGTTCAGATCTGTTTTTACATTACTGTGACGGTTGGGTTTAGGGTTGGGGTAGGGGTAGATTAATAAAATACAATTAATGGGAAATTAAATAAATAATATAAATAATTCTTGTTAACTTCCAGCCGCAGCCATATGTAAAAGCTGATTAATCATGTGAATTGATGATAACAGCTTTCTGAGCCTACCAGTAGTTGCAGAAGGCACCTACTGGCCCATATCCATCAGCTGATAACCAATGATAATGCCCATTCCATCAAGTGATAACATTTGAATTGGCTGAGAAAACCATGTTGTGGGGTGTAGTACATAAAAAAACTAATTCAGTTCTGTCCTTATTAGCTCCCAAATGCATATTTACGATATACTGATTCACAACCTAGGGATTCACACAGCAGATTGAGACATATCCCTTCATATCTGAGGTTATTAAGCACATCAGTAGTAGTTATTGATCTTGACTATGACCCAGTTATGGTTACAGGGGCCGCGACTGTCGATCCAACCTGTACTTGCTCCCGACGGGGGAAACGGTTTACTTCATCGCATCTGTGGTGGTTTTGTATAATGTGGATGAGCAACTGCAAAGACACTACACTGGACATACAGATGATATCAAGTGGTAAGACTTACATTTCCGTCTGTTTGAAATTATCATTCATTGAAATGCACAGCATACTATGATCTCACACATCAGGCCGGTAAATTACATTCAGTATCTCTTCATCAAAGCTGCCATATCTAAAGAAGATGCAGCTGCTTAAATTATTATTCAAATATGCAGCGGCATATTTTTCAAGCCTGTGCTGAATAAAGAATTTTTGAGCAATGTTGTTTAATTTTCTGCTTTGATGTGCAATTCTACAGTATATTTATCATTTGCCATCCTTGAGTCTGTATTTTGTCTCTTTGGTATGTATGAGAGACCTCAAGGCCATTTCACAAGCTTAGAATTAGTTAATAATCATGCATTACACATAAAATGTAATCAAATTTGTTAGGTTGTATTTATCATTGAAATTTCAGGTTCATATTTATGACTACCTGTTCGGAAAAAAAAATAATCACAAATTTCTCTATTAAGTCATGAAAAATGCTGCATATTTATCATTCAAAAGACATTTATCATTTTTTACAATTTGTGTGCCTTGTTTTTATTATAGTAATAGCAATAAATTATGCATAATTACATGTACCAAACTAATCCTAAACCTGACCTTCACTCTAGCCATACAGTTACAGTAGTACACATAGCTAATTAATATTATTCATTACTTACATTTAAAGTATTTACACTGTAATAAGTACATCATAAAATTACATGTTACTATATTTATTCACAAAAATGGTCATATTCAGCATATATACATTAAAATGATTTAAAATGAATGTAAAGACATTTATAGTATTACAAAAATATTTCAGCTATATGCTCTGTTTGTTTTTTAAGATGCTTAACAATACTGAGTTTCTTATAACATAAAATACAATAATTTATAAAATATATAATAAAAATAAAATATTTTGAACAAAGTTAATACAAATAATAATAATAAAAAAACATATCTACACTACCTGACAAAAGTCTTGCAATATAACACCCTGAGGTATCCAGACATTTGTGCTGTCCATAACATTACAAACCATAGAAGAGGGCAAAGTCTTCAGCAGGATAGCGCTCCTTCTCATACTTCAGCCTCCACATCAAAGTTCCTGAAATCAAAGAAGGTCAAGGTGCTCGAGGATTGGCCAGCCCAGTCACCAGACATGAACATTATTGAGCATGTCTGGCGTAAGATGGAGGAGGCATTGAAGATGAATCCAAAGAATCTTGATGAACTCTGAGAGTCCTGCAAGACGCTTTCTTTGCCATTCCAGATGAGTTTATTAAGTTATTTGAGTCATTGCAGAGATGTATGGATGCAGTCGTCCAAGCTCATGGGAGTCATACACAATATTAAATCTTTTCCCACTGCAGCATAGCTTTATATTCTATACTGTACATTATTTCTGTTCAGTGACAAGACTTTTGTCTAAGCAAAGTCAGACCTTACAATCCTAGTCAAATATTTTAATAATACTAAATAATAAACAAATAATAAAATCAAGGGATCATCATATTGCATTTTGGTTAAATAAGCGCAATCTTGAGGTCTTTGCCTTTCATATAAGCCACTTCGGATACCAAATGATCAACTAGAAGTCAAGTTATTATTTGTTAATCCTAAAACTTGGATAGGTAACAAGACTTTTGTCAGGTAGTGTATAGACATACAGCATATACACATACATCTAGTCATATATACAGTAGTCAACATTTGAAGCGTATTAAAAACATTTTAAAAAATTGTCCTAAGACAATAATGGGTGTTTAATAGTTTTAGGATAACTTTAATGACAGATTATGTCCCGCTTTAAATGCTGTCTACTGTACAGTACATCTTGCATTTTAAAATGTGTTCAAATAAAAAGAAATTACTTATCTAAGATTTCAATAATACTTGGTAAACATAAGAAAAATCTGGACCACAAACCATCAAATATAGCATATATGTCATCTGTGACTTCTGGGCCTCAAAGACTCAATTCAGTATAACATGACACAAAGTAAATAAGAGAAAGTGAACACTTTTCCACTTGACCTCCAATCTCAGACTAAAAGAAAAGATCCAAACCTCACACAATAATCTCTATTGTTATACAGTTTATTCACAGGACTTTGAATTACAATAAACATTGCAGTGACATGCTGCAAAGGCCTTAAAAACATAAACAGTAACAAATGACCAGTTATTAAAAATGTTTCCAGTGTTTTTATGACCAGCACCGTGGCACGTGTAGCTCTGAGTCATTGTGTTGTGATGTATAAATGTGTGATGTGCCCTGTGTGCTGTGTCATCGCCTCTACATCCTTCACCTCTTCTCTCCTCTCCGCAGCCTCGCTGTCCATCCTGATAAAATCACTATAGCAACAGGACAAGTGGCTGGCACATCCTCAGATGGAAAAGTAAGACTGTTGTTTCAGCTCACATATTTATAACCAGTATAGCTCATTATTGCTAATATAATAAGCTTCATCCAGCCAAAATAAATGTGAATGTTGCAGCATATGCCTCAAGAGTCTCTCGTAACAAATGATCAAGTGTAATCTGTGTGATTTTTGTGATTTTGTCTGGCAGCAGTTGGCTCCTCATGTGCGCGTGTGGGACTCTGTGAGTTTGAACACTTTGCACATCCTCGGAAGCGGTTTCTTTGATCGAGCTCTGGTCTGTCTCTCCTTCTCAAAATCGGTAAGAGTCAGAGACTTTCTGTTATGTTATGCCACAGCAAAATCACGTTTTCAATAGCTTTTCAAAGTATACCTCATTAGATAGCATATTAAATGGGTTATAAAAAAGTTATTAATTATTAGTCCATGTCTGCACTTTTCCTCTACAAAAATATGAGTGATAAAATGTATTTGAACTCACTTAAAGTAGAGCTGTTGATTCCTATTAGTCCACTTGCATGTACTTTTCAACATGTCTGTTGTTTTTACCATCCTCTGTAGTTTGTTGTTGTTCTGTTTTCAACAAAAGTTGTCCCATGCCTACCCAAAAGTCAGAATCAATGCAATTTGATCATGTCGACACACAGTTTGACAGTGTTGAGGCACTTTCACAATGACAAAGACTCTTGCTATAAATCACTATGACAAGGCATATTTTTTCCAAACAGTCTGTCAATTATTTTCCATATCGCCCCACAAAGAAATTGGTTGTTCAATTAGATTTGAGCTTTACATCATGTTCCAGAAGGTGCTGCTTCTGCTGCTGCTCAGTCAGAGTTGATTAGTGATGATATAACAAAAAAAAAATAGTCAAAACATCAACAACAGCAACAAACTTTGCACAGCTTTTAAATTTACAAACAGCAACAGTACATGGATAGGCAAGATAGATAATATTTGATACATAATAACGGAACTTAAAGGTCATGGGCATGATAGATATTTTTTGTTACCAGGCGTAAAATGCTTTGTCAGTCAGTCCCAGCTCTCCTGCCAGCATTTATTTGTCAAAGGGAAATCAATTGTCTCATTGGTACAAGTACACACACACATTTTTACTGCCTTGAGGTACAAATAAATGTTTTTGTCTTGCTATTATTGTCTGGGCTTGTTGATGTTTTGGCATGTGACACAATTTAATTTGAAGAATGTAATTTAAAGACTTTTGTCCCTGATGACCTTCCATACTAGTGTTCGCTTAAAGACCAAAGTATATTTTGGGCTATACTATGCTATTCCAGGGTGGTATTTTCTGTAGCTTGCTTACTTTAAATATACAGTTGAAGTTAAAATGATTAGCCCTCCTGTGAATTTTTTTTTCTTTTTCAAATATTTCCCAAATTATATTTGACAAAGCAAGGAATTTTTTACAGTATGTCCTATAATATTTTTTTCTTCTAGAGAAAGTCTTTGTTTTATTTTGGCTAGAATAAAAGCAGTTTTAATTTTTTTAAACCATTTTAAGGTCAATATTATTAGCTCCTTAAGCAATATTTTTTTCTGTTGTCTACAGAACAAACCATCATTATACAATGATTTGCCTAATTACTCTAACTTGCCAAATTAACCTAATTAACTTAGTTAAGCCTTTAAATTGCAACTTAAGCTGAAAAATATCTAGTCAAATAATATTTACTGTCATCATGGCAAAGATAAAATAAATCAGTTATTAGAAATTAGTTATTAAAACTATTATATTTAGAAATGTGATCTTCTTCACGTTAAACAGAAATTGGGGGAGAAAACATACAGGGTGGCTAATAATTTTGACCTCAACTGTATCTGTCAAAATGAGCTTCAGTGTTTTAAAAATGTCTTTCATTACATTCAGAACGGTGGAAGCTGGTTGTGTGTTGTGGATGACTCCAATGACCACATGCTCTCTGTGTGGGACTGGCAGAGGGAAGACAGACTCGCTGAAGTCAAGGTGAGTGCTTCAGTATTCAGCATAGATTTATTAGCATTGTCTATGCTTGTGTACTTTGGATCAGCATTGGGAGTGCAGAAATCACCTGATTTGCACATCTATGTCTTTTTCTCTCTCTCCTCTCAGTGCTCCAATGAGTCAGTGTTTGCTGCTGATTTCCACCCGACAGATGCTAATATAATAGTAACATGTGGGAAATCACATCTGTGCTTCTGGTCATTAGAAAAGGGGTCTCTTGTGAAAAAGCAGGGTCTTTTTGAGGTAATCTCCCATAAGCCACAAGAACATTTTTATATAATCAGATTTCATTTTTTTATTTTATTTGGAAAAACATGTGCATGTGCATCATGAACGCCATGCGTTAAAATGTTTAGACACATCTGTTTATTTTTAGTGTAACTGTTTTCTGCTTTTATAAACAAAAAACAAGCAAATGGAAATATTACATTATTAGTGCATTTTCATTTTTGAGTGAAATGTCCCTTTAAGGTCTGATTCAGTCATGTGTGTCTGAACAGTTCACTGGGACTGTGTAGTTATAGACTATATAAAATGCTTGTATTGATTTTATGTGATACATCTGTTGCATTTTAAAAATAAAGTCATATTTATGTTTCTTGCAGAAACAAGAGAAGCCCAAGTTTGTATTATGTGTGACTTTTTCAGAAAATGGCGACGCCATCACTGGAGACTCGAGTGGAAATATACTTGTGTGGGGCAAAGGTAAAAGAATAAAACATTTGTTCTTGTTATAGAGTTATTTATTGATTGATAGTAATGATTTGTAGAAGTCTACCTCCATTGAACTCTGTCATTCGAATGAGTGTTATACAGCTGTGTTTTCTAAGGGTGAACCTGCTGCCTTTTTATTTAGTGATCATAAATGAGAGATCATGTTCTATTTTAAAATCATCTTTTGTAAACTGTTTGGACAGAACTGTGTGTAGGTATAGCGTGTCCACTGTCATGTTGGGGTGATATAAAGATAATAAGTTTCTTTTTTTTAATTTCCTGACATTAAAATAGGATCCAAATCCGTCACATTTTTAGGCCCACTGCAATGTGATGTAGAAGTGAGGTTTCCCCGCCCACCGCATTGCTTGACAGCCGCGTATTAACATGTCTCCGTAGTAACGCGTTTAGTCATTTCAACAAGACAAGACGTGCGCAAAGCAATCTGGAATAAAAGATCTGTTGAGCTCGCTGTGATCATCAATCATCATCATCAAATGTGATCAAGAATGAGTTTTACAATTAAGTTTAAAACGTTTTTCAAACAGTGCATGTTAATGAACTTCAGCGATTTACTTCAGCTTTACTCATCACCACAGCCGCATGTCAGAACATTTATAAAAGAAGACACTTCAATTCTGGTTTGTGGACGTTAAGTCAGGTTTATTTTGTACATTAACATAACGGATATCCACACAGCAGTGTGCATTAATGTGTATCCTGTCACATTTGCATGCAAAAACAGTGCAAAGTTAAACACAAGCGATGTGTGTGTCTGCTGTGTGTGTGTGTGTGTGTGTTTGTGTGTGTGAGCGCAAACTTTGTAATGACATTGTGTGTGACTCGTTCTCATCGACTCATTAACTCCACAACAAATATATCAAATCAATGATCAATGGAAAAGTTTTTACTGCAGTATTTCTCACAAGTGTTACATGAGATCTGCTTCCTTCATGTCTGTCACTGTGCTGTTTATCTGACACAGCCGAGGCAGAGATTAAGGCACACTCTGACAAGCATGTAGGAACGGTGGTCGGGGAGAACTCGCATTAAAGGCACAGGCAACAAAAACAGCTACATTGTGTTCAGAGCAGAAAATCCAACATTCTGAAAGGTCTAATAAATAATCTGATGGGTGTTTTGAGCTGAAACTTTACAGACACATTCTGGAGACACAAAAGACTTATCTTAAATCTTGAAAAAGATGTAAAATAGGTGCACTTTTTTTACAAATCAATACAATCTTTTTCATGTAGACTGTGAACACCTTTGATTGCCAGACTGGTTCAGTGGGTTTATGTAATGCTGGTTTTGTGCTCATGCTTGACAGGGTCTAATCGTATTAGCTTGGCCATTCAGGGAGCACATGAAGCCAGCGTTTTTGCACTTTGCATGTTGAGAAATGGGACGCTGGTCTCGGGTGGGAAGGATCGTAAACTCATATCATGGGATGAAAATTTTCAGAAGATTCAAACCGTGGATGTAAGGATTTTTTTTTCATTTGTATACTACCATAGTCAGGCAGGCGGTCATAATTTATAAGTAAATTAATTATAATATGTTTTGTGTGTTATTATGAGGTGCCAGAGTTATATGGCCCTGTTCGAACTGTGGCTGAAGGACGGGGAGAAACGGTTCTTATTGGCACCACCAAAAACTATGTCCTACAAGGCAGTCTGGATGGAGAGTTCATTCCTATTACCCAGGTAAGATCACTAATATTCCAAGGGGTCTTTCAAAAGATATATAATATATATAGAATATATATAATTTTAACTTTTTAAATTAAATACATTATTATTATTATTATTATTATTATTATTGTTATTATTATTACGGCATGGCATAATTCTAATTGTACTGTTTATAATTGGATATTGCATAATTATTATTCTCATTCTCCTAATTTTTACAGTTGAATGAGAGATTTGCTGTCATTTAATACTCATCAGACTTTTTATAAGCAAAACATTTATGAAGAAATGGTGCTAACATATTGCTGTAAAGAGAGTAATAAGGAAACTGTGACAGCTGCTGCTGCTTTATGACAAATGTAGATTGTATGATTATTACGTAATTTTAAGAAAAAAATGTAAAAAGAAACAAACACTATGATACATTTATAATGATGATAAAATTATTATTTATATGAATGAAATTTGTATCATTTATTATCCATATTTGTTTCGACTTAGTGCCTTTATTAATCAGGGGTCACCACAGCAGAATGAACCACCAACTTCTCCAGCAAATGTTTTACGCTACGAATGCCCTTTCAGCTGCAACCCAGTACTGGGAAACACTCATACACACTCATTCACAAACACACATACAAGACAAGTTAGCTTACTCAATTCACCTATACCACATGTCTTTGGACTGTGGGGGAAACCAGAGCACCCAGAGGAAACCCACGCAATTATGGGAAGAACATGCAAACTCCACACAGAATAGTATATATGATATTATATATGTTGTATTTTTACTAAGCTATTTTCCCCGTTTTACATTTAGCTAAAACTTAAGCAGTTATTTGCACAATAACAATAATTCATTTAAATGTTTAACATTGAATTTAAGATGCCCAAAGTAGGGCCTGTGAGCCAATGTTGGCCCACGGTAACCTTTGATTTGACATGCCATCCCATCTGAAAAGAGAGGGAGAATGTTTGTGGTTGGGGCGACTGATTTTGACAGAAATCGTCAATTTGAATTTAACATAACCTTTTGTTTCTTAGTTTTATTGCTGAGCTACAAAAAAAGGCAACTAAAATTAAATGATTCGATTAAATGTTGTAAATGGGGCAGCACGGTTATGCAGTGGGTAGCACCATCGCCTCACAGCAAGAAGGTCGCAGGTTCGAGCCCCAGTTTGGTCAGTTGGCATTTCTGTGTGGAGTTTGCATGTTCTCCCCATGTTTGTGTGGGTTTCCTCCTGTGTGTGAATGAGTGTGTATGGATGTTGTGAATCAATGAGTGTTGTAAATGAATCAGACTTTTAAAATGTAAAAACTGTCACTTGACGAACAGTACATCTGACATCTATGAGCAAATCAATGTTAAGGCAGGTGCAGCTCAACTAGTGTATTCAGCATTGAACTCCATTGTGTTATAAATGGAATTGTTGATGTTTTTACAGTAATAAGTTCATAATAAAATGTTAAAATGATACTGTGTTAAATATGAAATATGATTTAAAGTTTTCTAGTTGTTTTTTTATTACCAAATAAATAAGGAAATTCCCCTTAGCAAATTTAATGTAATACGGTTTGGTATATATTCAGCCCACAATCCTCAATCAAGTTTGGTTTTTGTCCCTTTATGGGGAAAAAGTTTGGTCACCCCTGATTTAGAAGTTCATAAATAGATAATATTTCAATTATTTAATTATTGTGCCGTGATGTGCTCTTTGCCATGTGCCCTAAAGTGTAATTGTATAGTTTACAAAAAAAAATAATTCCTTACATTTTTAGTTTGTATCATGTGTGTAATTGTATTTATTGTAGCTAAAAATTCTACTTTTTGTATTAATATTATATGTTAGGCACTGGGTCTGAGAGTAACACAATTTCGATTCTCTGTATGTCCTGTACATGTGGTTGAATCGACAATAAAGCTGACTTTGACTTTGAATTTAATAAATAATAAGTTCACACTTTATTTTGATAGTCCGTTTGTTGAATTTAAGTTACATTGCAACTAATTATTATTAGATTATAAGTAGACTGTTAGGTTGGGGTTAGGGTTGGGGTTGGGGTTAGGGTTAGTGTAAGTTGACATGTATTTGCAAAGTTTCTTATAGTCAGTTAAATGTCTGTTGAAGGACTGTTAAATGTCAGTGTCAACAGATATTAAGCAGACAGTCTACTAATACTCAAATGGACCATCAAAATAAAGTGTTACCAATAATAACTTTAAAACTAAATCTTTAGGAAATGTCAAATTAAACATTGAAAATGTGGGAAGCAAGGTTTGTTCTCTTCAATATTTTCTTCAAACAAAATGGATTTGCATCTTAATGTCTGTTTGATTGCCAGGGCCACACAGATGAGTTATGGGGCCTGACTATTCATCCTCTGAAGCACCAGTTTCTCACCTGTGGCCATGACAAACACGTCTACCTGTGGGACTCACACTCTCATCAGCCCATCTGGACCAAAACACTAGAGGTGAACATCCTTTTACATTGCTATAGTGTCATCTGACAGCTCAGGCATCAGTTTCATGTTATTGAAAGTCGTGTTACTACTGCAGCTAAAATGAAGTGAGCCCCGCTGTTCCTCGGGCCAAGATGTAAGTGAGTTAGTGTTGACAGGCTGTTTGATTGAGCTCATCGATGTGTTTCTCATCTCACGTTCAGGACTCGGCTCAGTCGGCCGGCTTTCACCCCTCTGGGGCGACAGTGGCTGTAGGAATGCAGACAGGCAGGTGAGGACAGCCATTTCTTTTCATCAACGGGGTCCCTGACACATCATTACCATTCGGGAATAGGGGTCTACTAGAGTGTTACATTGAAGAGCCAAACACTTATTATTATGCTAATGCCACACAGAAACACAATAGCACAGTTCCAGAGGCATTCTTCAGCCGTCTAAGATTTATTTTTCTTTTTTCTGCAAGAGTCTTGATAATGGCTCAAGATGAAGATCTTGATTGTAAGGATTTTTTTTTCTTCTCTAAAATGGATCATGTAAGTATACCAGCAGAATAGGGCCAATAGGGAGCACCACAGTGGTCAAAACATGAACTCAATCTCAACTGCTAAACCATTTCTTGTCCATTCTAGTTTCTTATAGCATTGGTTCAAGACAAACATAATTTTGCACTTTTACCACCATTTTGAGATTTTTAGGATATTTAAACATTTTATGTAGCTCTTTACAAGCTACTGCTAGTTTTTTTTTGCCCAATAAAATTCAAACCAGTGCAGTTCTGTCTGAATATCAAGTTATTAAAAAAAGTTGAATTTTCAACTTATTTTTTTATAAAGCAACTTTATATTCACAAAACTTTTTAATTTGATGGACAATTACTACAATTGCTACAGTATAAGATGCCATTTAAACTTAAACAACAACTTAAATTTACATTCATTCACAGTACTCTGGCATCTTCGACCTGTGGAAACAGAGCATTTTGAACAGTGTAAAGACACTGCTCTATTTTGTGAATGCTGGTGTTACGTTTCAGGGTAGATAGACTGAAATGCTGACTTTTGAAAATGAATCATTACCCATGACCACTGCACATCCGGTAGGCAGAATGTAAAGATGCAGGCAGTATATGCACAGGCCAAGTGAGTGTAAATGATCATGTACCATGCATTTAAGGCTTTATAATGTAGAAACTGAATCTTTCAACTGAGTCTTGACAGGGAGCATTTTCATTATAAAATGCTGTTTTAAAACCAAAACTCGGAATTTATATATATATATATATATATAT
>CAIGQZ010034880.1:9008542-9034126 GCA_903798205.1 Danio tinwini
TATATATATATATATATATATATATACACAGTTGAAGTCAGAATTAATAGCCCCCTTTGAATCTTCTTTTTTCTTTTGCATTTTCTTTTTTAAATATTTCCCAAATGATGTTTAACAGAGCAAGGACATTTTCACAGTATGTCTGATAATATTTTTTCTTCTAGAGAAAGTCTTATTTGTTTTATTTTAGCTAAAATAAAAGCAGTTTAACATTTTTTTAACCATTTTATGGTCAAAATGATTAGCCCCTTTAAGCTATATATTTTTTGATAGTCTACAGAACAAACCATTGTTATACAATAACTTGCCTAATTACCCTAACCTGCCTAGTTAACCTAATTAACCTAGTTAAATCTTTAAATGTCACTTTAAGCTGTATAGAAGTGTCTTGAAAAATATCTAGTCAAATATTATTTACTGTAATCATGGCAAAGATAAAATAAATCAGTTATTAGAGATGAGTAATTAAAACTATTATGTTTAGAAATGTGTTGAAAAAAATCTTCTCTCTGTTAAACAGAAATAATAAACAGGGGGGCTAATAATTAAGGGGGGGGGGGTTAATAATTCTGACTTCAACTGTATATATACATGCATCTGTCTTCTGAAATTAAAGTGTTTTTGTTTGCACTGTCTGTTATTGCTCACAGGGTCATTCAAGTTTCATCACCCATCTGGATTGGTCTGTGGATTCTCAGTACTTGGTATCCAACTCAGGGGACTATGAGATCCTGTACTGTAAGGACTGATACAATGTTTTTCTAGGTGTTATTAATTATTGACAATAGTTCAGTCAAGCCACAGAAATAAAAACTCCAAAATATATCCTTTTCATACAAATACCTACACTGTTTTCAAAGTAATACATACAGTACTTTTCTTGGTCTAGAAGTTAGACTTTATAAAATAAGGCATCTTCATATACGCCATTTTTCGAAGATCTGATTCTTCAAATATTTAATTGCTTTAGTTTAAAGGAAGAGTTCACCCAAAAAAATCATTGGAAAATCATTATTAACTCACTCTTTACTTGTTTCAAAGCTTCTTTCTTCTCTTAAACACAAAAAGAAGATATTTTGAAAAATGTTGAAAACCTGTAACTTTTGACTTCCATAGTATTTGTTTTTGCTACTATGGAATTCAATGGTTACAGGGTTTTAGCTTTCTTCAGTATATGTTCTACAGATTAATGAAACTCATAAAATGTAAATTTTGGGTGAATTATCCCTTTAATTTAATGTTTTAGGTATGAATTTATTTTGATGGTCCTTTTAACGTATTTTGTTGAATATATGCATCTACATGAAAGCTAATTCTCAATAGATTATAAGTAGACTGTTAGGTTGGGGTTAGGGTTTGTGTAAGTTGACATGTTCTTATAGTCAGTTGAATGTCTGTTGAAGGAACAGAATCAGCAGGTATTAAGCAGACAGTCTAATAGTCAAATGAGAAGTAATTGGCTTGTAGTTGCAATGCAACAATGTCAAAATGTTGTTGACATTTTGTTTTAGTCAACAAAATGTGCAATAGGGACCATCAAAATAAAGTGTTACCAACTTTATAAAATAAGGCATCTTCATATATGCCATATTTCCAAGATCTGGTTCTTCAAAATTTAAGTTGCTTTATTTTAAAGAGGTGGTTCACCCAAAGTGAAAAATCATCGTTTACTCACCTTTTACTTGTTTAAAATCTTTATGAGAGTCTTCCTTCTCTTAAACACAAAATGTTGGAAACCTGTAACTATTGACTTTCTGCTAATATGGAATTCAATGGTTACAGAGGTACGGCTCTCTTTAGTATATCTTCTGCAGATTAATGAAACTCATAAAGGTTTGGAACCAATTGAGGAGAGGGTAAATAATGAGTAAATGTACATTTTGGGTGAATTATCTCTTTAAATTGATGTCTGTTTTTTTTTTTGTTTGTTTTTTTCATTAAAACTGGCTTTCCTATTAAATTCAATCCAATAATTCACATTATAAATTGAGTTAATGATTTGCATTGTTGTCTTTCAGGGATTCCCTCTGTGTGTAAGCAAGTTGTGAGTGTGGAAACCACCCGGGATATTGAATGGGCCACTTTCACCTGCACTCTGGGCTTCCATGTTTTTGGTAAGCTTAATTTTAGTGGTGTGAAATAATTATAAATCAATTCATCTTTACTTCTATAGCGCTTTTACAATGTAGATTGTGTCAAAGCAGCTTAACATTGCAGTTCTAGTAGATTGAAACTGTGTCCGTCCAGTTTTCAGAGTTGATGTTCAGTTTAGTTCAGTTCAGTTCAGTTCAGTTCAGTTCAGTTCAGTTCAGTTCAGTTCAGTTCAGTTCAGTTCAGTGAGGTTTAAATTTCACTGCTGGAAGTACAAACACTGAAGCGCACCTCCACAAGTCCCAACCAAGCAAACCAGTGGCGACAGTGGCAAAGAACAAAACTTCACCAATAGACGAAAGTGAAGGAAAATAAGAATAAGAATAAACTAATACAGTTAATACATTAATACATACTAATACAGTTATTAGCCACACATTTAACTTTAAATATATAGTAGCATGTCTATAACTACACAAATAGCCTTTTACTGTAAATAAAGATGTAAATGTACAGTCATAACTATATATAGTGTTTGTTTTATTCATCAGGACTGTGGCCAGATGGCTCAGATGGTACCGACATCAATGCTGTGTGCAGTTCATATGCAAAGAGACTGCTGGTGACCGGAGACGACTTTGGCAAAGTTCACCTTTTTTCATTCCCCTGCCTCCAGTCCAGGGTATGAAACACTTCTAGATCTTAGACACTATATAGATATGACTCATCCGTGTGCCAAATAATGATAAAATATGGCCCTTTTTCTCTCTATCTACCTCTGCAGGCTCCTAGTCACATCTACGGTGGACACAGCAGCCATGTCACCAATGTAAACTTCCTGTTTGACGACAGCCACTTAGTCTCCACCGGAGGAAAGGACATGAGTATAATGCAGTGGCGTGTGGTGTAAAGCGACCACCGCCACATTGAACTTTCTTGATATTCTGGGAACAAGTGGCTTGGCAAAGCACAAGTGGGGCCATTGACTACAGACTAAAGTGGAGTCTCGGTTTTATTCGCCTTTAATTGTTATCTCAGGACACCAATATTTTTGAAGTGACTCTGTTTTGACTGTCTCGCCCACTCCCTAGGCTGTTAAAGAGATGGATTAGGATGGAAACCCATCTCTTTTGCTTTAAATAACCAACTAAAATATCCGCTCTAATGGACAAATGTGATGCCAAAGCACATGGAGGAACATATTAGGAACGATTTGTCCAGTTCAGTATATAATATGATCAAAGCACTGACCAATCCTAACACTGTAACATCTTAATAAGAGTATCAAAAGACCTGTGTTTTAAACAATTGCACGTTAACCATTGTTTTATACTGAAAAAAAATCTGTCTCCCATATCCTATTATTGTTTTAGCTTTTGCTGCCACCGGCTGGTAAGTGACGGTACTGCAGCTACCTTCCCTCGTTTTAAAGGGGTAGTTCACCCTAACATGAAATATACTCATTATTTACTTACCCTCAAGTTGTTATTAACCTTTATAAGTTTCTTTCTTCTGTTGGACACAAAACAAGATATTTTGATAAAAGCTAAAAATCTGCAATCATCACAAACCTGTAATATGGAAGTCAATGTTTCCAGGTTTCCAACTTTCTTTATATCTTCATTTTTGTTTAGGAGAAGAAAGAGGGGAAGGGAGGGTAAATGATGACAGAATTGTAATTTAATTATTTAATACATTTTATTGTTTTCTTTATTTAAATTAATAGAAATAAAAATAATACTTAATCAGCCGTCAAGAATGAAAAAGTGACTGTACTGCAGAGTCAAACAAATTTTTTACCTGCTAAATCACTACAACCATTGATCACTGGTTTAGTTTTATCCTCACTCTGTTGCTTGCATCAACTAGCTTAACTTGAACATCATAATGTAGTGCACATTTACATTAGGGTTGAGCTTCATTTTTATAATCTCTGCTTGAGAAACAGGATGGAACAGTTTCGCCAAATGACTGTAGTATTAATAAAACTAAGCATGCACGAGTTTGTCACTGTATAACCTAATTTTGTTTTTCCATATTCGCTGTCAGATATGTGGCAAAATAAAGAAAACTTTGTTTAGTTCTTCTGTGAAATATGCACTGTTTTTGAGGATTGTTGGATGAAGGTTAGATCAAAAGTCTGAAAGATAATAGAAGCACCAGCAGAATTTGAAGCCTATTAAAAAACCACAGTGTATGAATCAGTTGGGAAGCAACAAAAAGGCAATGGTAGCACTGACTCTGTCAATCTATGGCAGATCATTTAGACATTTAATGTTTACAGAATACTGGTTAGCATGGGCACCGGAGGGGGGGGGGGTGTAGTTAGGATGATTCTAAGGGCCCACGTCATTTTGGGGTCCCCAGAGTTACTATTAGGTGGCCCAATCAACCCCCCACCCACCGTTATTCACTTTTGTCCTCAACACCCCTACACCCCGCATCACCCCCTCACATTCTTCAAGATTGCTGTCATAGGACCCGTACCAAGCGACAACCTCCCGCTCTCCCTCATGAAGCAAATACGGAAGTATCTGAAACTGCAATTCATCGAAATTCTGCTAGTCCTGGCTCCATAATAGAGCACATTTCTATTGACCCCACTTTTAAAATGGCCAACTTTACAGCAAAAAAAGGTGTTTACAGCCTGGTTTTGGCTCATATAGCTAATATTACCTTTCATGACAACTGTGAGGGGGGTGATTTTTTTATAACTCATCCATTTCCTTTATATTATAATTTAGGGCGTAGCCACTTGAGTGACAGCTAGGTCTCGCTGGTTGCCGTCACTTCACCTCAGTTGATTCTGGCTGGTTAGCCGCTGATCTCGGGATATACATCATATTTTTGTGTTGTTTTATGTGGCTTTACAGTCTGTTGCTTTTTGGATTTATTTTTTACAATTATCAGACAATTTGGCATGTGGCGTGCACTTAATTGTGCTCACAAACCATTCACGTGGCCTCCGTTTCCCAGGTGAGTGAAACTATATACTTATACCATCTCTATAAATGTATTTGTTTTATTTAAGATCATTTATCATTTATATTTTTCTTTAGACATGTAAAGCACTCCAGAATCTGACAGATTGATTAGCTGTTGGCTCTAAAACAGTTATCTGAAATGTTGTCATACAGTGATATGCCTTTTTAGTAATATAACACATTAAAGTGATTTTATAACAATAAAATCATGGTGTACACAACAGTCTCTGGACTTGCTGCATCACAGACATCAATGTTTTAACAATTTATAAAAAAAATAATCACTTTCTGGCCATTGGATATTAAGCATGGATATACAGTAGTCAACATTTGAAGTGGATCATCACCTTTCATCAAAGTTGTCTTAAAACTATTGACAGAAATTTGACAGAATTTCCATCAGTTGTGAAATGATAGATGTCCTAATTCATGCTTTAGATCTCATAGTTCACGCTATTTTCATGATCTAGTTCATAGTAACACATGCTAGCTACTTCTTCAAGAATTTGCAGGTTGGTTAATCTCCATTGACTCCCCGGTGATGCACACAACGGTGTGCCCTCAAGATCACACAGAGGAATGACCCTGGCAACAATCACTTGAGTTACTATGGTTACTACTGATGTAGTATTCAAAACTGACTGGAATTATCTGCATTAAATTATTTTACTGCACACATCCCAGCCAATCAGAACCAAGACCATGGAATAATAGCATTTTAAAAAAGAGTACTAGTAAGATAAAATAGATAACGTGTTTTATCAGTGTTAAAGTTACTTGCCATAGTCAATTTGGATGATCAATGCAATTCAAGCCCGCTCTGGCTGTAAAATAGTCTCTGAGTGGTATTTTCTCATCATCCTTATGTCTCAAGTGAACGATTATTACGGCTAAGTGAACGATTCATTCACGAATAAATCATTCTCTCTGTTAGAATGAGAAGTGAAAGCGAGAGAGGGAGTGTGTTTCCGGACATGGATTAGATCAAATTTAGCAGGGAGGGAGGATAATACTTTCCATGCACACAAACAAATGCTCTATATGTCTGCAATTCCTGTGCGGTCACATATCCATCGGTGTAGAAAAGTGATGTAAAATTATAATTTTCGAAAATTATAGAATTCTTAAAAAATTATAAAATTCTTAAAATTATAATTTTCGAAATGTAAAAAAATATTTGCATATTACTGACCACCGGGAAAACTTCAGATTATAGATATATGTGTATATATCTCTAGCTCTGGATGGCCAGTCCTCCACTACCCCTTGGTCCCACATTCATTTCAAAGCGCTATACCTGTACTAAAATGGCAGCTCTATAGACCAATTACCAACCTACGTCACACATGACGTCACACGGGTCTCCGGTTGCAAAAAGAGACTTGCTGCAATAGCAAACATGTTCTGTTTTGCGGTAGGATGCCAAATTCGAAGTCCAAAAATAGAAAACTTAACTTTTACCATACACCACACTGCTTTCAATGCCGACTGCAGACGTCTTTGGCAAAAAGGGAGCTGAATGAAGTGACGACCTAATTAGAAATGCTCGACTCTGCAGTTCTCTTGTTATATTAGGTAAGTTTAGGCTATGCTGAATTATATACATTACTCATTTTTGATTGCAGCAATGATTTCGGCAACAGTTACATATGGTTAATTAAACTGCGGACACTGAATGCTAAGGATGAAACGGTGAAGTTTAAGTTATTAAAGTTGGTTTTACATTCACACATTCATTCAGTGACAACTTGTGACAGCTTCCTATATTGTTTACAACGGCACTTTGAATATTCAGTCTGAAATAACCTGCAAGTGTGACTTGAAAACAACATTAACACTGTTTATTTGACTGTGAACAATGTTGTACTTTGATAGTCATTGGCTGCTAATATGATTTCGCTATTAAGAGTTTGCAAATAATACTTTTATGAAATTATATTATTAAGCAAAAAGTCTGAATGTGCGAATATAAAACCAACTTTACCTTTATGTGTAAGTTCACATACCCTGGGTCTGCCGTACAGGTGTAGTTTGCTGTCAGAATGCAGTTTTGCTGTTGATGATTACCCAGGCCTTGTATAACGTTAGCTCTGTCTTTTTTTTTCTTGTCTTTGGCTCGGCAGAACCTCAGTTTTTAGCACTACATAGTTTTGAATCTGGTAATTAGAGAACATTATTTCTTGCACATGACCACACAGAACACAATTGTTGGCATCCAAACACTTGTAGACCTTTAACATCTCTCTTGTAAGATCCCTTGGAGCTTCAATGAGATTGTATATTTGGGGCTGGATGCTTGGTCATTTCGTCTCATCCAATATCCATTGGGAGGTGCTATCGCAAATGGACCTGTCAGACGAATGCCGCTCACTTTAACATTGATTTTGCCAAATCACTGTGCTTATCACTGTGTGACAAGCTGTTAAAATTTGCTGAAAGCATTATGTAAATAATATATGTAATCAATATAACTTATTTCTAAGACAACAACAAACTCTGTACTGCATCGGATGTCATCCCCTCACTGTAAATGCTAGCACTCCCGTTTTTTTTCTGCCACCTCCCTGCGCGCGCATGCTGAATGTTTACAAACATGGTAATTGGTCTATACTCATTTATTTATTGGTTAAACTACCAAAAGTTTTCAAATCATTGCTTGATCAGATCCTGGCTACCTTTAGCGAAGTACCATTTATTGATTATTGCAAGATCTTTGCATCATGTTGTGCTGTGTTTTGAATTTGTTTAAATCTAGAACATCTGCACTAAATACATCTATGTGATCTACTATGGTTTACTAATGGTAAAGCTGCAATCCAAAACACAGTCCAAAACCCACATGTGCGTCTGATTTGTGTACTGTAGCCTACACTGTAAAAGGATTGCTTCCAATTTTACAGCAACTTTTTGTTTGGTATTGTAACTATTTTTATTTTCAACTAAGCCATACACTACCTGACAAAAGTATTGTCGTCAATCCCAGTTGTAAGATAAAAAAAATAAAAATAATAACTTGACTTCTAGTTGATCATTTGGAAAAGTGACAGAAGGTAGATTTTTCTGAATCATCTATTGAACTGCATCCCAATCATCACAAATACTGCAGAAGACCTAATGGAACCTACATGAAGCCAATATTCTGACAGAAACCAGTCAAGTTTGGTGAAGGAAAAATCATGATTTGGCGTTGCATTCAGTATGGTGTGAGAAATCTGCAGAGTGGATGGCAACATCAATAACCTGAGGTATCAAGACATTTGTGCTGTGACATTACAAACCACAGGAGAGGGCAAACTCTTCAGCAGGATAGCGCTCCTTCTCATACTTCAGTCTCTACATCAAAGTTCCTGAAAGCAAAGAAGGTCAAGGTGCTCCAGGATTGGCCAGCCCAGTTACCAGAGCATGTTACATTTACATTACATTATTGAGCATGTCTGGGGTAAGATGGGGGAAGCATTGAAGGTGAATCCAAAGAATCTTGATGAACTCTGGGAGTCCTGCAAGAACGCTTTCTTTGTCGTTCCAGATGACTTTATTAATAAGTTACTTGAGTCATTGCAGAGATGTATGGATGCAGTCGTCCAAGCTCATGGGAGTCATACACAACATTTATTTTTCCACTGCACCATGACTTTATATTTGACTGATTATTTCTGTTAAGTGACAAGACTTTTGCTAAGCAAAGTCAGACCTTACTGTCCTAATTAAATAATTAAAAATCAAGGCATGATCTTATTTTATTTTGGTCAAATAAGCATAATCTAGAGGCCTTTGCCTTTTATATTAGCCACTTCTGATACCAAATGATCAACTAATAGTCAAGTTATTATTTGTTGTTCCTAAAACGTGGATAGGCGACAAGACTTTTGTCAGGTAGTGCACATATGTTTTAGACATATTTTGACCCTTTCAATTTCAGTCTAAATCTGACAATGAACAAAATTACAAATGTTGTAATTTTGCGTACCATGTATTGCAAAATGCGCTTTAGTTTTACATTAGGCCTAACCAACGAGGTTCACACTGTTTCATAAGGTCCACTTTTAAATTTCCTACCTCGTCACTTATATAATTAAATATCAAATGTCAGGAGAAAATTAAAATGTTCTATGAAAAAAAAATCCAGAAAAATCCCAAAACAACCATCCAAGCATAACAAGAGAACGTTGAAGACATAAGGAAAAACACATTCTACATCTGTTTGTCATAAACCCTTCTCGTTTCTCACATTGATGCCCTGACGAGCATCACACGTATTCATAAACATCATTTATCACCGAACGTAGGTAATTTGTTTACGCCTGCTTATACCACATCACCAATTGAGCCCGAATAACAGGAAGAGGAGGAATAACAGTAACCCGACGAGGAGAAAGGCAGGGCTCGGAGGAAGCTGCAGTGCGGCACTTTGGCCACGAGTGGTCGCTGTTCTGCCTGCCTGTTTTTACATTATCCCTATAAGCTGCTTTCTCATTGTCATAACACGGAGGAGGAAAATGGCAACTCCAGTGCGCGTTTGCAGTCCGCAATTCAGATCGATGTTGTAGGCGCGACCATGAGCTGAACATGGGATATGTTTTATCCAGCTGTGGTGACACTGGGCGATATGCTGTAGATCTTTCCCGACATCTGCATTGCTTCTGATCCGAAGACCGGCTGTTCATCGCTGGAAGAGCATTGAACATTCAGGCTGACCATTGTTGTATGCAATAGTACACGTGGTGTATTTATGCTCAATATCATACATATTTATGCGCCGATAGCTTTACATAGAGCGGCTCGCCTATGAGGCTTTGCTGAGTTTCTTTTTTTCCTCATCTTTTAATTATTTATTACATATTTCGGATATCATCAGAAAATGAGGTAAGCTCCCCATTCTGTTGACATTGCATCTATATATGCATTCATCCTCTAAAATGTATAAATCTATATAAATGTTTTATTGTGTGTGTTTATATATTATGTTACATAGCACATGACACTCACAGACACTGGGTGTGTTCATACCTTGCAAGCTCCCTAGACACTGACAGCATTTGGGGTGAGCTCTCAGTGATTTGATTCATTAATGAGTAGAATCTTTTGAATCAGTTCATTAAAAGATTTGTTCACTCGTTGACTCGTTCTGGAAGTGTCGTCATTATGTCAGTAGGGGGCGACAAGCGAATTTTATGTTGAAGCTTTTTTATGCAAACCATGATATTGTGACTCAAAAAGTGCTAAAATAAGTAGTAGTACTTTGTTTTATCATATTTTACCAATTAAGACCATAAAAAGATGTTAGTAAATATCAGTAACTTAATTATTAGTATCCAAAGAAACGAAAAATTGTTTATTAAGGTGGACTTATACTTCTGCGTTGAGTGATCAGCGTGACCCACAGCACCTGCCTTGTGCATAGCCATGCATTTATACTTTTGCATGCTGTTTGTGTTGCTCTGCAATAACACTTTTGAAACGCTAGCTGGCAGTAGGTTTTTATGTTTTTATGTTATGTTTTTGTGTCGAATTTCTTTGCGGGTGTTTTGTTTTTTCTGAATGCTACAAGTAGCTAAATCTCACTCATTCAGAACCAGCGGACGTGCAACAACTTTAATCATAAGGTAAACACAAAACAAAAGTGTCCATCTGGAGCTCCATCACGGGACTCGACACCTGTTAAATACTAGCTCCATCGAGCTCGTGGCTAAGCACCGCCCACGCTCATCACCTCTACCAAGCCGACCAATCACAGAGCTTGCACTATGCGTGTAGTTCCATTTTTTGAGAGGTCAGTGTCGGCGTCAGCCATGTGACTGCGTGAAGGCTGCGCCCGACAATATGTGTGCGCTTGACGCAGAAGTATAAAGCAGCCTTTAGTCTGCCGCTGTAAATTATACATTTTTAATAATGGATTCTTATATAACTGCTTATCAGCTAGCAAAAATTAATAATAAATTTACCTAAAGTGATTCCAATGAAATTGTTACTTTGTGTTATTGTTGTGGGTAGACTTAACTTTTCTTTTAGAATTCAAACACTTATTTAAACTTTGTTATTAATAATATGTGATAAATGTCCCAGTACTTATATTGTTCACATTATTTGTATTGTAAAAGTATAGAATGTACACAACCTCAGATTCATTAGCTACAAATAGTTAATAATTTGCTCGATAAACCATGTGTTTAGAATTATGACAATATGTTCAAATAATAGGCTATACTAGTTTGTAATATAAAGCAGCATAAATCTAAAAATATCTTAGGTAGGATGAAACCGGAGGTCTCGCACATTCAAATTACAAGTGGTCATAAACTTCTATAAAAAGTAATGCGCATATTAAAAGTATAAGTTTCAGTGAGTTAAAGAATCATTACAAAGCACTGATTCGCTGACAAACAACACTTACCAGCAATCAGTTGGACACACCCAGAAATTGATTCCTAGAAATACTTTCTTGGTAGTGAACTTACAGGTTTTGGCACACAGCCACTGAAAGCACGAGCTGTTATGAGTGTGCAGATTCTTCACCTGGTTTCTGTTCTGCTGACATCAGCAGATAGGGACAGTGCTTGAAGTGTGTGACTGTTATACAGTGCACTGAGATGCTGAGCATAGACTCCAGTGGCCATGACAAATTTAAACGGAACTGTCCGTGGGAATTAGCATGAAGCGTTTTATTGAATTCATAAAGCAACCGGAGCAGTTAATGCGCATGTCTCACTTCAGCCATGCAGTGGATTTTCACTGGGTGTGTTCAGATTTCCAGATTCATGCTTTGTGATTTGGAAAAAGATATTCATTGCGATTTAGAAAATTAAATCAGAGTAGCACCGAGCATGTTGATGTATATTTGTAATCCTTAAATAAAGTAAATGAAAAATAATTTTTGGAACAGATTTATAGTTTTGATGAATGAATGAATTCATTAAATTGGTTGGCTGATGAAATCAAGACAGTTACATGTTTAGACAAAGCAGCACAGGGTTTTTTTAGATGATGCAAATTTGATTTCTGTAATTAATTTTAGTCCCTGATTAAGGCAAATCACTAACTTGGGTACATTAAAAATAGGCTTGTAATATACACTTTGAGTTCCATGTAATTGCATAGAGAGTCAATTGCATACAACAGCAAGAAGATCTACATAAGTTTGTCATTATCGTCATATGAGTGCATTTATTTCCAGCCTCTCTTAAAGGGATAGTTCATCCAAAAATGAAAATGTGCTGTTTCAGCCCCTGGCCATGTCTAGCTGTCTTTTTCAGTACAACATTAAAGAAGATTTTTAGCTGAAACTGGGGTCATCTGTGATTCATTAATTGCAACAGTCCAAACAATATATAAGCTATTGACATCACCTATTACATGCACATACACTATTTTCTACATAAGACCTCAGTGTATCTTCAGGAATCTTCTTTAATGTTCTACTGAAGAATAAAGTCATCTACATTTTGGATAAACTGAGGGTGAGTAAATTAACAGTAACATTTTTTTTATGAACTATGCCTTTAAGTCCGCTTTCCCTTTGCTTTGTTCTGCCTCTGTCTGGACTAGAAGGAAGTCTTAAATTGTGCTGGACCGGCTTGTGTTCTCGCCAACAGGAAACTGAGGAACTGGTTGAGTGGAATGATTTATTCAACCCTTGACTCCCTCAGCAAAAAGTCTTTACATCACAATGTAGGCTATTTTTAGTACTAGTGGTAATCATGGTAAGGGTAAAGCATTCACTCCCATGTCGGCAGAAAGCAGTGAGTGTATGAAATGAGCTCTCTGTTGATCTGGTGAATAGTACAGACACAGACGCTCGGCTTGTGTTCATTTCTGCAAACAGTATTTAGAAAATCCAGTTTTTGGGTAAATGTGAATGTTATTAATAACATTCATGTTCTCTTAGTTTCAGCTATGTTCAGGTTGTTTGCTGTTTGTGAGGATGTTTTTTGATATTTTTGAGCTAAAGCAAATGGAATACATTTGCTTCAGCTCAAAAATATCAAAAAACCTGGTAGTGTTTCCTCTTGCGCAATTGATCTGAAGATGTATCGAATCCAGCTGCCATGATTCATTCTGTCATTTTCCATGAACCCAAAGGCTCATCTGCCAGCACAAACACATTTTTACTACAGCTTGGCACTTTGTGTCTTATTGAGCCACGATGTTAATGTGCTTCTTGAAAGTGTCATTATCAGCCTTTAAATTATTGGTTATCTGGAAAAATGAAAGATTTTTTTGTCCCTCCACTGCACCTACTAGAAGTTTTTAACTAATACAGGCTCAATGGAAATTCGTGCTTCAGCCTACATTTTTGTGAAACCACAAAAACATACTTTAACATACATTTGACTGTAGTTTCTTAAAATGAACACTATGGTTTAGTATTTTTAGTTTTTTTTTACACTAATGATAGTTCCAGAGACTTATTATTGACTATTAAATACCACAAAATCACTTAATTGTGTCTATGATCTGTAATCAAATACATTTGACTAGAGTGGGTTTTGTTCAAAATATTTTCATACCGATACCGGTACTTTAAATTCGGTACTGGATACATTTTTTTCAATACTAATTTTATAAAATTAGTTTCAACAAGATTACATACTGTAATGCATCTATTTGTTCCAGTTTGTAGTTTGTTTTTTCTTTAACAGAGTCAAAATCTTAAAAGCATAAACAAACAAAATGTAACCAAATAACAGTATGTTTACTTAAACATGAGCAATTTAGGGTGCTTTCACACCTAGACATTTGTATCGGAACCTGTCTCGTTTGCTCAGGTATCGCAGTTTGTTTGGCATATGTAAATCCAGCAATCGCGCTCTTATCCACACCAAAACAATCGGTCCGAGATCGCCTGAATGAGGTGGTCTTGGCTCGATTAAAGCAAACTCTTCATCTGTTATTTCTCTCTTTAATTTATATTATATAATGCATAATTCTAGTCAGCGTTTAATATATATATATATATATATATATATATTCATTGATTCAATAGATAGATTTTTACAAAACTTGACTAAATGAGACTCTGTATGAGAAAGTCTTACTTCTCTGATTTATAGCTATTTGGTGATGATGTCTGCGGGTCTCAAAACTAAAGTGCACCTTTTCGCTTATGTCTTATTGCTAATCATCATAAATTAAAATAACAATATATGACAGCTGAGTGGAACCTGCGGGACTTTGGAAAAATAAAACCTAAAACTTTGACCAATATGAGGAGAGTTTACTCGCACGTGGCTTGTTTAAACTATATTGGTCCATTTAGAAACTTTGCCGTGTGAAAGCGAACCGAGCACCGAGAACAAAAATAAACATTGTAACAATTTTAATCCCTGTTTCGGAACAAAACAATCGATCTACAGGTGTGAAAGCACCCTTAGTATGTGAGTATGTGGGGTTCACTGCTGCATCCTTAAAGTTGTCTATCTTCTTAAAAAAATGCATGTCTGCTTGCTCAGGAGACAGACAAGCCTGATAAATAAAGTAAAGATTCATTTCAATGACAATGTGTTCAGATTAATTAAGTTAATGTAAATAAAACATTTTGGTCACACTTTACAATAAGGTTGTATTAGTTAGTTAATATATTTACTAACATGAACAAACAATGAACAATATGTTTATTACAATATTTATTTATCTTTGTTGACATTAGGTAATGGAAAATGAAGTAATTTAGTCATAAAGAGCATATTGCTCTTGGTAATGTGCGCCATATACTGACACTGAAGGAGAAAAAACTGTTGAATAGTCATTATTTTTGTTTAATGTGTGCACAAAAGTACTCTCATAGCATGTTAATATTACGATTATACCACTAAAGACATGGATCATTTTGAGTATGTTTTTTTGGTATTTTTCTGGACCATTGTTGTCTATGAAGGAAGAGAGCTCTCAAATTTCATCTAAAATATCTTAATTTGTATTCCAAAGACAAACTAAGGTCTCGGGGGGTTGGAACGACATAAGAGTGAGTAATTAATAACAAAATTTCAATTTTTGGGTGAACTAAACCCTTTAACCTCATCAAAACAAATATTTTCTTCAAAGGCATACCAGCAGTCGTTTTGCTTCTTCTAGCCGGCTGCATGAATGAGCGCGTGTGTGTGTCGTAGAGATCATGCGGCTGTATTTCTGTGGTGGAGAAAGACTTCTTTAAGGCACAGACCGCCTTCCAATCCTTTGAGTGGATAAGAATGGATGTGAGCAGAATAAGGTGACTGGTCCATATCTGTCACATGCTTCGCTCTCTCTCTCTCTCTCCTGCTCTCATCCTCTCGTTTTCTTCGTCTTCCCTCCTTCACGTCCTTTTTCTGTCACACACTCCCTGTTCTAGCATTATCGTGTCTCAGAAATGAGCAAGCTCTGTGTTTTACCTAGCTGAGAGGATGAGGCATAAAACAGGCGCAGACTTTTCTCACTCTTATCCCCCGTCCTTTTCCCTGCTATATTTGTCTTTCATCTGGCTATAAGGACTTTTCTTTCACATTGATGTCTTCGGAGCTTCAACTTGGCGATATGTATTCCTTTGATGACTTTGGGTAAGAATCTGTCCTGTATGGATTTTATTATTACTAACTGATTCTGAGTTACTTCAAGCTCGCTTTAAGGGTAAAAAAATTGTGTGTTTACTTCATGGATTCAAGCAATCTGGGTCTTTAACTATGTTCACTTTGAGATTTTCTTTTCCAGCAGCTGTTCCCTCAGTGGAATGAGTTTATTAATCTACAAAAACATGCTTGGGTTCAATTGCTACAGAGCAGGAGTCCCAAACCCACTCCATGTTTTACTGTTGAGTCATTTAGCATTTTAGAAGAAGAAGAAGAAAAAAAAAAGGGCACAGGTTTAAATAAGAAACCAGGGGACTGGGTTGGGATTTGGAGTCTTGTTTTATAGCGTTGTTAGTTTTTGTACTGCAACTGTGTTTTACAGATTGTGTTCAGGTTGAAATGCTGTTTTATGGTGCACAGTTTTAGCAGTCATACATAGGATGTTGTGGATGTGCATGTAGAAGAGATGTCTTTAAGATTTCTTAGATTAATGGAGACATACAGTAAGACTGGAACAGAAATGAGTTTGGCAAGACAGTTTTCAGGAAACGAAAATGTGATGTCCCACAACTAGGAATAAGCCCAGGCAGTTGACACCAGCTGGAGCTGCATGCCATGTAGGGACAACTGTGTGGTTGAGTTCAAATGTGGGTTCTTTTGAACTTGAACCGAAGCTGAAGCAAACATGTGTTCAACTTTTCCCTTAAAGCTCTTTATTTTGCTTTGGAGACAGCATGTTGGATGGCACTGATAGTGGTGAGTGTGTATTTTAGGTAAACTAATGTTATTAGAGTCCATACGCATATAGTAACCAGGCTAAACAGATTTGTTGAAACTAGGCTGACTAAACAGCTCCTTCCTCTCTCTTTGTCTCGGGCTGATTTCTTTCTATTTTTGCCTCTTTAAAAAAAGAGTGTAACCTAATACATGCCTATTTTGGTTTCTGATTGCTATCGCACTGGTAATTCTCAGTATTTTCTTGTAAGGATAAGGATTAGTCAGAGTGTCCCGCACCTGGTTTATCATGACCAGAGGGTGGGGGAAGGGTGCGGGACATTTGGCTTTTCATCATAACCAAGGAAGCTGCTGCCTGTAGAGAAATATCAAAGCTTATCTGAGGAGTGAAATATTGTGATAAAAGCCTGATATTTGTAGCCAATTTTAAGACTGTTTAATGTTTGCTTTAGTCGAGTAGGGATGATGGAGAGGATGGGGTAGGAAAGGGATCTTGGTACTGTATGTAACTTACAAGTTGGACACTGCAAAAAGCCATTTTTGTATCTATCTTTAAGCTTTTTCTTGAGCAAAGGCTGTATTCAAGTCTAATTACGAACTGCCTTTACTTTGTCTGTTTTTGTACAGATTTATTTCTTTACACTTAGTGAAGTTTATTTATAAACTAATATCGTGAGAATCACGTGCTTATGATTGCTTGTAGCCGGCCCCGCATTATTCAATTTATGATTACAGCAGGGGAGTTCTCGAGATCTACCTGAGCTCAAACTCCTCTCTCGCCTTGCAAACAGAAGAGAGCTTCGGGCTCGAGGATCTTGTGAACTCAGGGCTCTCTCCCTAGACAGCATGCCAAACAAGCTTTATAATCAATTATCATCTAAGTGTGAACTCTTGAAATATATTTAGGGAAGCACTGAAATGAAAACTCTGGCCCAAAAACGAAAATTTTGGATGCGCCTAAAAAAACGTAAATGCTTTGAAATAATTGTTTATTATTTTAGTAAACAATACAAGGTAATTTTGTATGATATTTTCAATGAAACACTATAACTTGAATAATTTTCCCAGTACTGGGTTGCAGCTGGAAGGGCATCCGCTGCATAAAACATATGCTGAAATAGTTGGCAGTAGTTAATTCCACTGTGATGACCTCTGATAAATAAGAGACTAAGCCAAAAGACAATGAATTAATGAACTTTAGTAATACATTACAAATTTTAAAAGACACAAGCCAATAAAATAGGCACATTTTATTGTCAGTATAATTTTAATGACAGTAAATAAGTCGATTTTTTTTTATCAGTGTTGGAATTGCAACACAGTAGAGCTACTGTATGCAGCAAGAACAATTATAACAAATAGTAATGTCAGCTTGGCATGTTTTTTTCAGTGAGCATGTGCAATCCTTTGAGCAAACTACCCTTGTGCAGCTATTGAAATGAATGGGTTTCTTAGCACATTGCTTTCCGTGTCTTCTGCGAAAGCACAAAAACACATTGACGATGGCTAAAGTGGGAGTAAAACCAGCATGCTGAACACTGCTGGGCAATGCTGCACAGAACAGTAGCACATAGTTTTAGCAAAAATATAAAGTATATAGCAAAAATGTTATTGCACTTATTTCATTGGCAAAATATATATTTTATAAAATATATATACAGTATTTTAGCACAGAATTTATTTGACTTCTATTTTAGACTGCTTTTGTGAGTTTTTTTGGGGCTGAAAACTGAAAATGAGTTTTGGTAGCCAAAAATTCGGTGCATCCCTAATTTTATTTATTATACATTTTATTGTTTCAAACTGCAGTAAGTTGCATAAAATAACTAATAGTCCTGATGACCGTCTCCCTCCATTATGACCCATTATTTATTGTCTGTTTTTGTGGGTTAATACTGCACGATACTGGAAAATTTTGACATTGCAGTATTTGGTTTTGCTGTGATATATAGTCAAATAGAGTAATACAGCTTTTTTGTCACAGCTTTTTTTGTCTTTTTCTATAAAGTGCATCTGCATAAAATGTAATTAATAAGCCAAATTAAATAAACAGTAAATAAACAGTAAACAGTAAACTTTATGGTTTTCTGCAATTTCAAGTACAGAAATTGAACAATCAAATGTAAAAGAACATGTCCATTGATCACACTGTATCACACTGTAATTTAATGAGCTTATCTAGTCATATCAACTTATCTCAATCAAACTAATCTGACTAAAATATTAAGTTTAAACTTTGCCTAACTTGTAAAATGTAGTTGAAACCTGATTACTTATTAAAGTAAGTTCAAGTAACTTAAAAACATTTGTAGTCATGACTTTTTGTCAAATATATTTTACAGTGCATTGTGTAAATAATACTAAAAAATAATATTTTTATCTTTAATAAATAAACTAATTGTTAGATGTTTCTATTGCAGATATACACATTGCGATATCGATGCTCAAACGATATTTTGTTCACCCCTAGTTAATACATTCTGACAATTTTCCATATCTCAGATATATAAATTTTCCACATCCTAAATACTAGAATTGATGCTGACCAGCATTAGGTAGTCAAGCTTTAAGATCACTTTAAACTGCAAAATCTCTTGTGTCATCATTTAAAGTGGAACTGCTCTCCAGTGCTGAATCCTCCCGTTTTGTCAGTTCTTTGAAAGCCAAGCTTGTGTGATGAAATGCTGACCCAAGTATGTTTTTTAGCATGTCGTCTGGTTTGTCTTTGAATGTGTGTCAGTGGCAGCCTAGCTGACTGTCCTTTGTGTGACCTGTCACAGACATTTTTTAATAAATGTAGAGCCATCATGCGTCTGACAAAATTCATCTCAAATTTAAAAAAACATCCTGAGCAGCAAATTTAGCAAATGATCTCTTCACTTCAGGTCAAATTCTGGCACAAAATCCCTCATCTGATTCAGGTTTTCAAAATGCAATCTGTCAAAGCATGCAGATTTTTTTTGTGATTTTTTTTTTTTTTATATCAGCATGGTTACGTAAACATTTAAACTGCACACAAAGCAGTTTTTAAATGTATTTGAGTAGTGGCTGTAGCGACTTAACCTTTTAAACAAGTTTGAAAAATTGAAAGAAAAACAGAGTTATTATAATACAGTGCAAATGTTTTTCTGAGGTACATAATATGTTATGTTGTTTATGAGCTGTTTTATTGACATCTTTCTGCAGTTGAAACACTGAATAAGTGATATGATGAAACAAGACATTTCAGTAAGTTTTTAATTCTTGTGTTGATGATCATTCCTTTTTTTATGCAATTACTACTAGTGGAGACAACAGTGATCTTTCGTGCCACATCGAAGACTTTTAAAAATGACTGAATTTGTCATTTTTTTCTGTCAGAAGAAACAAAGCAAAAATTTTATTGCACTTATTTCATTGGCAAAATATATCTTTAAAAAGACGGCAAGATCCAAAATTGCAAATTTATTAAATTAAAAAGGCTGACACAAAGCGTGTAACATTTCGAGCACACGGCTCTTCATCAGACAGTGTTCATCAGAGTAAGTTGTTTTTTTGTACACTTCCGGATCACATGATCTCCTTTTATGTCACAACAAGAAAAAACGAAAAAAATAATATTACATCACAAAATAAAGAAAACAGAATATAACAAGGAAATACAACAAAATAACAACAAAATATAGCCCAAAACAACTTTACTCAAACACCTAATTAAACATTAAAGTTTTATTAAAGAAAAGGACGAATATCAAACTCCTCGTATAAACCTCTTGGAGACCATGTATCTAGAGTGAAAATCCAAAAGGCATCACGTTGTAACAGAAATTTATTGTAATCCCCCGACGTGGACACTTCACAACTTCAATCCCTATGTATTGTAGAGTGGAGACAGAATATCTCATAACTGAAAAATGCTGCTTAACAGGACTTCTAGGATCATGATGTCGAATAGCACATCGATGTTCAGAAAAGCACATTTTTAAAGGCCTACTGGTCTTACCGACATAACATAAACCACACGGACACCACAACATATAGATTACGTTAGCGGTCTTGCACGAAATAGTGCCTCGAATTTTAAACTTTTTTGCTGTATGGGGACGTGTAAAAGATGACGTTTTGTATGTGAAGTCGCCTTTTTAAATATATATTTTGCACTTTTTGCTGTTTGGCTGAGCACCCAGTTATTTTTTCATACTTATTCATTGGCAACTACACTATCAAAGATATTTCGTAAGGTTTTGGTGAGCCTGTTGGAACGGCCTATTAAAATCAACAAATACAGGTATCCACATTCACAACATGAGTGTACTTTGTGGTGCTGCATTAAACTACTGTATGATACATATTAAATCGGTTCAGTGGTGAGGTGTCTGAATAACACTGTTGAGAACCGGGTACTGTGGGTATGGTGTAACTGTACTATAAAGTGTGTTTCGGGTGGCCACTGCGATCGGATCCTATACCAATGTTGGCGACCAGGGGGTTTCACAGACTGTACCAAAATGCTGAGGACCGGGGAGGTTGTATGATTGAAATTACGAGTTTTCCAGGAGAAATAATAAAACGGAAGGGTGGAAGGATATGGGACTGAAATACGGAAAACTCCTGGGAAAAACGGGAGTGTTGGCACATATGGTTTAGTCTATCAAAATAATTAAAATCGGGCAACAAACCATGTGACATGATTTTAAACAAAATCAGGCCAAAGCAAAGGTCATTTGTGGTTTATGTTGTTCAATCTAGTGGCTTGCCAAAAAAAAAAACTTTCCTGAGAGCCTAGTTTTGTGTCGGCTTGAAACACCATTTGAACTACCAATGGACTGTGTTATTATTGGGTAAAATTTTACCTATTGCTTTGAGAATCTGCCTTCTTTGAAGCAAAAAAAAAACATCCTATTTCTTCTGTTCAGTCCATTAAGGTCAGACACAAGTGAAAACAGTGCTTTATAGGACAATTTAAGTTGTAATCCTAATCTAAAGCAAAATAGACAGTATTTTAGACATGCACCAAACCAATTCAATGTCACCATTTCAGTCAGCGATTTCACCCATCCATTATTGGTTCTGCCAAAAAATATATGTTTTTAGTTTTATTTTTGGTTATCAAAATAAAAATGCACCTCTAGTTTTTAACCGAGTGCTTTCTTTGCTAGAAATACTGCATAAAACGTGTGTACCGGCAACAGCGGTAGTATTATGGAGCACTGTGTCGTTTTCGATTGCTCTGTCACAGCTGGGTGGGGGGTTGGGCGTCATGAGGTAATCCCCCTCAGGGTTAGACAAAACAACACACATCCACTGTCAGGCCGTCCCCTCACAGCAGAAAAACCTGACCTGGGTGTTAGTTAGTTAGTGGACCCTACTGTTGACCACTCACTGTCCATGTTTCTCTTTCTCGCTTCTATTTTCTCCTCACTTTGTCAGCTGAGATCATACAACCTCACAGATTGTCATTTGCCTGTTTTTTTTTTTTTTTTTTTTTAGTTTTTAAGGGTTATGATGGGATTATGACGTTTGAAAATGCTTATTTAATCTTGGACCAGCTCCCCTAGATGATTTAAAGCTTGTTTAGTTGGAAGCACGCATCTGTTGTGCCGTACTACATCAGGTCTGTGTGTTTTAGATGAATTAAAACCGGTTTGGTCAGACGTAAAGTAGGGATCTGTTTTGTGAATGCGTTTGAGAGATGGATGCTCATTCTGTCCAGTTCTACTTACCTCAGAGCCACAGTGACTCTGGTCTTCACACCAGTGGATGCAAAATCAGGTCAGTGGGATTTTATGTTCACATCAATGGGAGGTCTGAAAACGTTTACACTGATTGCAGAACATGTCTGAAGAGGTTTCTTTTGACTTGAGGAAATGTCAGCAGTTGCCGTTTGTTTATGTTTAGATCTGGAACGAACTGAACAAAAGTGTTTGTATATACAATCTAAAGCTCTCTCACATAAGCGATCCATCTCAGCTGGTTTTGGCTTCAGGCTTTCAAAAAGAGAACTCATAATATCAAAATGATATATCATACACAGATAAGTCCTTAAGGTTTAACTTCACTGCTTTGTAGTGTTACACTGTTGGTAGTACTAGTAAATAAACAACGTTTACTCTTACTTCATGTTTCCTGGACCGAGAACCATTTATTTGATGCAAATTGCATCATCTGCCGGACTTTTGTCAAAGCAACAGATTTTACTTCCGCATTTCTCTATCCCTGCCTATGGACACACTGTAAAAAATGGCTGTGATTTCAATGGCAATAAACAGGGTTTATATGGTCATGGAAAACCTGAAAAAAAAATTGTGGAATTTTGACATTGCATTTTTTTCAGGCCTGGAAAGGTTTTGGAAAAGTCATGGAAAACAGATATCTGTATACTTGAATATAGGTTATTTACTTCTTTTCTGTCCTTGGCCAATCACATACTCTCACATTATTAGTGCGGTGTAAGCATTATCTAAATCAGTTTTACATAGATATAAATATAAATTGAAACTAAATAGATTGTTGTGTGTTTTACATAATGCTGTAATAAATTTGAGCATGCATTGTTTTTCTTTTATCACACGTATGTAGACCGATGTAGACATTGCATGAAACATTAGGTCCAGAAAATTTGCAGCAAAGTCATGGAAAAGTTATGGAATATTAGTAGTAAAAATGTTTATGAAAAAATGCTTAGCAATAAGTATTCTTAGTATATACTTTGAGTAACCATAAATTGACTTTTTCACAATTCCCTGCATGACAATTCCCTATTTACAATGTTTTGTTGACATTGCTATGGTTCTTTTTAGTTTTTTTTCTTCAGTTATGTATGTTAGAGTTTATTATTACATCTAATGTTGATAAATAATGTTTATTGTCGGGATGTCCCGATCAGTTTTTTTTGCCCTGGAGTCCGAGTCATTTGATTTTGAGTATCTACCGATACATAACCCCATCCGATACTTCTACAATGCATAAAAAAGAATAAAGAAGAGCCAAGAAACAGAACGATGTTCCTTTTTTTTAATTTAATTCACCTTATTTTAAAATTCAACAACTCTGTTTGTTTGTTGTGTTAAATGTAGCCTTTTCCTTTTCACCTCTTGCAATCCCAAGTTTACATATCTCACAGTTTGCTATGGCAATGTTGTTGTCATCTACTTTATAATACCTCCAGACAGCAGACATCCTCATGTTTTTCTCTTCAAGTTGCTTCCAAGTTCTACTTTGCCGGCATTTAACCAATAGCGTCTCTGCAACAAAGTGATGTCATGCCGCACTCGTTGCTCTTTCTGTGTGAAGTCAAGGAAGAGGTCTAACTCTGTGTTACGGCATAACTATAGATGTGTTAAAATAATGACAATATATTTATATTTGAGTCCTCATTGGGAGGTAATGTCCGATTCCGATAGAGTCTGAAACTGCGTGATCGGGCCCGATTTCCAATCATGTGATCGGATCTGGACATTTATTGCGTTTCCTTAATTTGATGTGTGTTGCCATGATGGTGTTTACTAGTTGTGAAAATGACATTGAGAGTCTTTCTATATATTAGTATGTTTCTCTGCTTGTGGCTGTTTGTCATGAGCATTGGTTCGTCAGATGACTTTCTCATCACTGCATACTTATGGTGGTGTTTGTCTGTGCAACAAAGGTACAATGTGTAGAGGTTAGAACTTTAATAACACTATATATTAAAGAGATACAATAGTTTACAATAAAACTTTTTTGATTTCCGTTACAGTATCTACCGTATTTTGAACAGTAAAACACTCGGAAATGCAGCTGACAGTTTTTTTTACCGTAAATTTTAGGAATTTTGGTTTTACAGTGCAGGTGGCCGTTACAATGAGGGTCTAAAATGTGCAATGGCATTTTGCTTCAGAGAGTTTGGCAGAAGGTTTCTCTTCTAAAATAACTGATAGATGATTTCAATTCTCCCCCTACCACTTTAAATTTGAAATCAAGATTAAAAACGCTACTTTTTTTTCAGATTTTTACAATATTTACCATGATTCGTCATAACTCTTTGGAGGCTTTATTTAAAAGTAGAAATTGGAAACCACTGTGAGTTGGCTCATAGTGTGAACACTTGAACAAAACTCTATGGTTTACACTGGATTCAGGATCATTTATATAAAATTGTAAGAAAGAGTAGTAGTCTCTTATCGACCTGATTAATACAAAGCCAGCAAATGATTAAAATCTCAACTATTATACAGACACTTCATATTTAGCAGTATTTGACGATTTGCTAATTGGATTCAGGATAATATATTTTCAGTAAAAAAATAGCCTTTTTTAAATGTATGTTTTATGGAGTTTTTCTTACATTTATACAGTTAAATTTATACATAAACAGATACACACACACACAGTGTGTTGAATGCTTTAAAATAGTGAGTCATTTTATTGAAGCGCTTTGTTCAGTTGATTCAAAGCTTTAAAAACGTTTCTCTGATTATTGTTGATACCATTGTGACCCTTATTACCCATACCGTTGTTACCCATGCACCCTTATTATAAGATAAATTGATATAAGATAAATTGATAAACAACACTTCTCTACTGTATAGGCAGCCAATTTTCTTCAAAGCACCCCTTTGAGACCAAACATTAAAATCAGTTTATATTAAATACATTAAATATATTTTCTTAAAAGCCCATTTCTTCAAAGTACCCCTCTAAGACCAAACATTAAAGCTGATTAATATTAAATATATTAAATAAATAATAATTTTGAGAATCCCACAATTCACGTATATATGCCTTTTTTCAAGTGAATCAATATTTAATGTAGTCTGTCATGTTTTGTCATCTTTTTTAGTTTGATTTATCCTTTTCAATGATGTTACAATATATTCAACTTGTTCATAAATTTGTTAACACTTCTGTTCATATATGTTTATAGTTTTGCTAGTTTAGACTGAATGAATTTTGACAGATGAATGAGATAAATACCAAAGTGCTGAATTGATGTCAATAGATACATATATATGATGCGTTTTCGCCTCTCTTTTAAAAGTTATTTTTTTCCTGTTCAATATGCACTTTAAATGATCTTCAATGCTCTTTTCATTTTATTTATTTTATGGTTCACTATGCACTTAATTAATCTAAAATTGTATTTTAATGTAATTAAATTTTATTGTACTAATCAATATACATTGAATTAATCTAAAATGCTCGTCATTTTATTTTTGTTTACTGTTCAATATGCACTTAATTCATCAAAAATGCTCGTCATTTTATTTTTGTTTACTGTT
>CAIGQZ010034880.1:9059797-9093729 GCA_903798205.1 Danio tinwini
AAAACATTTTTGATCCACTTGACTACTGTACACTAGTCAGAAAAGGTTGTTGTTTGGGTCCGTTTGAGTCCCTCAAGTGTACTATAACTCTTATTTAAGAACAGCACTCAAGCCTCTCTGGTTTCAGTCTGCTGCTACTTATAAGACGTATGTGGAGGGGAGGATCATCTGCCATTGGTGCTCAACCTTGGTTAAAATACACATGGAGCCAAACAGTCTCAGTGTTTCTGGCTTTCCGGGGTGGGGATATTGGACATGTTGTTAGAAGTGCAGCATGCAGAAAAGAAGAGAGAAGCTGCTGTTTACCTGCCTGAAGTCACAAACTCCTGACTGTTATTACCGCTTCCCACCTGCTAGAGGAGCCCAAAGCGCACCATTGTAGATATCTGAGGCTAGATTTGCTGGCACCTGAGCGGGTGAAACGATGCTTGGGCCGGAGTTTTCCCCAGGGCCGAACCGCAGGATCAGCTCTACAGTAATAAAGCTCAGCAGTGAGTATTGTTTATGGGAAGTGTGTTAATAATGGGTTGTGAAGGCTAGGATGGGCTGTCGTAGTGGGGTTTTGATGGAGGATGTGGTTGTGGAAGCTGAGTGTGGTTTTTGGCGGGGTGCCGGTCAGTAGCTCGTGACGAAGCGTGTGTTTGTGCGGGTTTGGGAGGTCGAGTGTGTTTACTATTTTTGAAGAGTTATCATTAGTGCTTGACTGATTTGGGATGTTTGTTTGGTTGCTAAATTTATTTCGATTTGTGGCATAACATGTAATGATGTTAATATTGCTAATAGTTTAATATTTAATACTGAGTTTTGATTTACAGTTGGCATCAACATTTTTTAGTAATGTTTTTTTTGTACACTGCCCGTGTTACACGTTATATGTACTTTTTGTTATAATAACAACAACAACAGCAAATTATGTATAATTAATTATATGCAATTAATTCAAAACCAAACTATTTCATAACTTATTTTACACAGAGCACATGTTGCTAATGTTACTTAATGCTTAAAAATAATCATATTATTATATAAACTCACATTTTGTGATCATCTAATTTATTTTTCACCTATTTCTAAGATATGCATAGAATTAGGATTAGGACGTGAAACATTTTCGGGATCAACAAAGAATCAAATACAAAATATATAATAATAAAAATAAATAATTTAGATTTATAATATAAATTTATATTAATAATGTTAATTAAAATACAAAAGAATGCATTAATTAACTCATTTTTCTTTGGCTTAGTCCCTTTATTTATCAGGGGTCGCCACAGCGGAATGAACCGCCAACTTATCCAGCATATGTTTTAAGCAGCGGATGCCCTTCCAGCTGCAACCCAGTACTGGGAAACATTCATACACATTCATTTACACACATACACTACAGCCAATTTAGTTTATTCAGTTCACCTATACCACATGTCTTTGTACTGTGGGGGAAACCGGAGCACCCGGAGGAAACCCACGCAAACATGCAAACTCTACACAGAAATGCCAGCTGGGACTCAAACCAGCGACCTTCTTGCTGTTAGGTGACAGTGATAACCCCTGAGCCGCTGTGTTGCCAATACAAAAAATTGTGTAATGTAATTTAATTAATTGCCCAGATATTATATGGATGTGCACACAAAGTAAAACAGTTCAAAAGTAAAAATAATAAATAAATAACATTCAAAATATGTTACTAATTCATTCATTCATTTTCTTTTTGGCTTGTTCCCTTTATTAATTCAGGGTCGCCACAGCGGAATGAATCGCCAATTTATCCAGCACATGTTTTACGCAGCAGATGCCCTTCTAGCTGCAACCCCTCTCTGAAAAACATCCATACAAACTCATTCACACTATGGACAATTTAGCCTATCCAATTCACCTGTACTGCATGTCTTTGGACTGTGGGGGAAAACCGGAGCACCCGGAGAAAACCCACGCGAACGCAGGAAGAACATGCAAACTCCACACAGAAACGCCAACTGACTCAGCCGAGGCTCGAACCAGCGACCTTCTTGCTGTGAGGCGACAGCACTACCTACTGCACCACTGCGTCGCCTATGTTACTAATACTATATTTAAAATATTATGATAATAGTAATATTTACAATAATAATAATGATGATAATAATAATAATAATAATATCAAAATAATTATTAAACAATAAAAGACTTATTGTTAAAGAATACAATAATTATTGTTTGTTTTATTAACTATGGATTAAGGTTTATTTGTGTTATTATTATTAGGAATTTTAACACAACATAAACATAGTTTCTTTTAAGATATTGTCCATTTATTGCAAAATAATTGATGTTATTGATACTATAAAGTTCTATAATTTTTTGGATTGGTTGCATTTTTATTAATACAAATTTGAACTGTTGACAAATACTGTTTTAATGAACATATTATGAAGTATTCAAAGACATAATTATTAACATTGTCTACATTTTCAAAATTATTAAACAAAAATGTTTCTTATTTCAAATACTAATGTAAGAATGTTTATTCAGTGCAGTTAAAATACAGGCGAGCTGTGGAAGAACATTAGTAAAATATTATTTCCAAAACTGAATTTGAGAAAGGATATTTACATTTACATTTGCTAAATCATTGTCTGTATATTTAGTTACATTTATAGTAATTTAGTGTTTTAGCCAATTAAATGTAAACAACAAATAAACAAAAAAAAACTTAGTAATGAATAAATAATACATAATTTGAGTCCATAAACAAAACAAAAAAATCATAATTAGAAAGTTACTTTAAAGAGCAATTTTACCTGATCAGATCTTTAATGTAGTTTAAATTAATGTATTTTTTCTTAAGTCGAAATTAACATTACACAATAGATTACAGATAATACGTATTAATTATATTATGCAACATTGTATTATAAAGAAAAATGCCAGCGTTTATTAACCAGATGACCAGCGGCTACATCACCCAATCAGATTATATCTGTGTTTCCACTTGTTATCTCAGTGGACATCATAATTTCTGCTCACTGATCATCAGGGTATGTGTACGTGGTCCAAAGGGACTCGACTGCTGCACGCAAACACCAAAAGATAAAGTATGTGCGTCATAAACCACTGCAAATGTTGACCATATATTTAGTCTCCAAAGATTTCCCCAGGAATTAATCTTAAGATTTGCTCAGCATTTTTCTTCCAAGCCCATATTTCACAGTCACATCCAGAGCTCTGGATTTTACCCTCGAGAGGCTTTTAAAACTAAGAATCCATTAAGGTTATTCAGCATTAGTCACATCTGCCTTTTTAATACACTCCAAATGCAGCCATTTATCATCATGTTAATCAAATAAATTATATCACACTGTCTTAACCTGCAGTACAGATGTAATATCATTGTTTTGTATGCTTTCTGGAAACACACTGCAGAGTTTAAATGAGATGATGAATTGTGGTTGAATCCAAAGAACACAGAATTATATTTTTTATTAGTAAATAAATATTTCACGCACTTCTCATTAGCCAAACTGCTTGATAACACAGTTTCTTACTTCAGCAATGATGCAAATAACATGTATGCATTACTCAGAAAATGCTCAGACAAGATTGGATTAGGCGAAGCAGTGGTGCAGTAGGTAGTGCTGTCGCCTCACAGCAAGAAGGTCGCTGGTTCGAGCCTCGGCTGGGTCAGTTGGCATTTCTGTGTGGAGTTTGCATGTTCTCCCTGCATTCGCGTGAGTTTCCTCCGGGTGCTCCGGTTTCTCCCACAGTACAAAGACATGCAGTTTAGGGTACTGGGTAGGCTAAATTGTCGGTAGTGTATGAGTGTGTATGGATGTTTCCCAGAGATGGGTTGCAGCTGGAAGGGCATCCGCTGCGTAAAACATGTGCTGGATAAGTTGGCGGTTCATTCCATTCAAGTTGGCGGTTCATTCCATTCAAGTTGGCGGATAAGCAGTTCATTGGCAGTGATGCCAACTGTAAATCAAAACTCAGTATTAAATATTAAACTATTAGCAATATTAACATCATTACATGTTATGCCACAAATCTAAATAAATGTAGCAACCAAACAAACATCCCAAATCAGTCAAGCACTAATGATAACTCTTCAGAAATAGTAAACACACTCAACCGCACAAACACACGCCTCGTCACAAGCTACTGACCGGCACCCCGCCAAAAACCACAGATCAGCTTCCACAACCACATGCTCCATCAAAACCCCACTATGACAGCATAAAACAAATGCTGGATAAGTTGGTGGTTCATTCCGCTGTGGCGACCCCAGATTAATAAAGGGAATAAGGCGAAAAGAAAATTAATGAATGAATGAGATTGGATTAATGGTTTATGGAGTGCAAGCAGACGTTTCTCTTTACGTGTCATGAATTTACATAGATTTTTTCCCCACAAACAGTCTTTAGATACTGTAGATCAGTGTTTACCAACACTGTTCCTGAAGGCACACCAACTGTACACTGTCTGTTTTAATACAAATGAGCTTGATATTTATGCTTTTGGAGTGTTTGCTGATAACCAGTGTTGTCTAATTTACACTTTTTAAAATAAAAGTTCTGAATTGACATCTGTAGGGGTTAGGGCTGCACAATATATGTCAAAATTATGATTATCAAGATAATAGTATATGCAGTATATGTAGCAGATGTGTGATTAATTACATTTATTTCATGGATTGGTTGTTTTATCTAAATTTGACCAATCAAATGGGGTCTTACTATATTTATTCCCGCCCCTTCCCCAGCAGGTCAAAAGTTAACCTAGAGCTGAAAACAATAGGTGCGTTCGACATGAAGCACAGCTGCAGCCGGTGATCAACCAGATTAGCCAAGCGCAGGCGGGGCGAAGTTGAAAACGGAGCCGTCAAGCCGGACACTTCGGGGGCTCAAAGTTGCTGCAGTCATGATGACCGATCACATGGCGTGATCATTTATTTATTGAAATAACAACAAAAGATTTACAGTACAAATGAAACAAAATACAGTCTTTACAAACTATAGTTCATTTTTAAACAATAAGGGTATTATGAATTAAATTTAAGTAGCCTACATAACAAACGCATGAAAAATAAGGGGAAACCAGAGGGCACATAAAAAGGAAATAAATACCCACAAATAGGATTATTTTGGATAATGAAAGCATTTTTAAAAAAACACTTTAATCCAAAAAGATTGAACAAAATGACCAAAATAAATGAGCTACACTTTAAGCAGACATTTCCCAGAAAGAGCAGGTACATCAATGTACATTTCTGCATAAATAGCTTGACAGGAAATTAATATTTTAGAATCATATATTTTTATATTACATATTTTTATATAACTTAATTTGCTAAGAAATCGTCAGGATCAATGATGATAATTATTTTATTACAAGTCTGTAAGAGTTATTTGAGTTAATATTTAGGTTATTTACTAAAATATATAATTTAAATCGTTTATGTAGCTGCATACAATAGTCTGTATAAAAAGGCAGAATAAACCTGTGCCAACAATCCAGTCTTTATGAACAAATTATTTAACAAAAGATGATACTGCAGTAAAATATTTGTAGTCTTTTAATAAGCATCATGTGTACAAGATAGAGATGGTATGAAAAGTAAATTGTTTGTTTTGAAATTTGTGAGACGGAATTTGTCCAATAATAAACGCGAAACACACTTGGTTGTTGTCATGCAGTAAATTTGGCCAATCGTGTTATATTGGTGTCGTCATCTTAGCTCCAGCAGGCCCTCTTCAGATGCTGCGCGGGCTGAATCAGTCGTCTGATCTCGGAGCGCTGTCGCGGTACTTTGATGCCACATGTGACAGTCACATGACGTTGGCGCAGCATCAATCTGGCCAAAATTTCTAACCGGCATGCACTGCTTTAAGACAGATTTCGATCGATCTGCGCAGCGCTGCATGAAGTCGAACGCACCTAAATACTTTAGAGATCAGAATCAGAATACCTGCTGAGGTTTTCACTCTTTCATGGTGTTTTAAAGACTAAATGTTTACACTTTTTACACAGTTTTTTTAGTCTGGATTACATTTAATTAGATCTGAAAAATATGTTGTACATGTATATTATATTAACTAATATAATTAAATAAATAATAACTAAATTAAATTAAATAAATTAAATTAAATAAATAATAATGACATAATTTTTGCATAATTATTGCATAATTCAATGTTGTCCTTGTCATATTCAATCATTCATTTACTTTTCTGCTTAGTCCCTATATTAATCAGGGGTCGCCACAGCAGAATGAACCGCCAACTTATCCAGCATATGTTTTACGCAGCGGATGCCCTTCCAGCTGCAACCCATCACTGGGTAACATCAATACACACTCATTCACACACATACATTATGGACAATTTTAGCTTAACCAATTCACTTATACTACATGTCTTTAGACTTGTGGGGTAAACCAGAGCACCCGGAGGAACCAAACACGGGGAGAACATGCAAACTCCACACAAAAATGCCAACTAAACACAAAGTATTCCACTGTTTATTCCACTAGACAAAGCATTGCACTTACTCTAGCTTTTTCAATATGTATGTTTTGTAAGACTGTTGGTGTTTCATATGACATGCATATGCCACTTACATTAGTACATGCATTTGTACACTTACATTAGATCCTGCTTTGAAGTTGGCTAATTTAGTTCCCCAAAATGGTGAATCATTAACTGAAATTGTTTCCCAGTTCCTATGACGTGAAGATGGCAAATACACTTCTGCCAGTAGTTCTGTAGGCAAAATTGTGAAAGCCCTTTATATGTCCATGAAGAACCATCAATGGTTCTTTTAAGAATCATTCAACAAAAAGAAGCTTCAGGGAAACAACAATGGCTCTTCTTTGGCAACAAAACTAATAAAAAAACAAACAAACGTATGGGATCTTCAGATTTAAAAGTCTGTTTGTTATATAAGTTGACCTATTTGAACTTTTTTTATAGTGTTCAATGTATGTCCTGTTTCCTTTTAATATTTGAAGTTTTAGTAGTTATATTTAGGGGTGTAAGTCTAAACATATACTCATGTCTAAAATGTCCAGTATGAGTTTTTTCATTTTAGTATGCATTTGTACTGTGTTGTTTTAGCTATCAAACATACTTAATTTTTCCAACATTAAATATTAAATGTAAGTTTTTTGTCTGCTCTAGACATTTTGCAGAGCACATCTTGTTTAATACTATCAATAAGCTTTTTGTGTTGTTACTTTTGACAAACAAGTACTTTTCATTTTATCAGGAAATTCAAACAATATAGACTGTTTTATACTTTTATATACTCATATACTTACAATATACTTTTTGACAAAAAATACAATAAAAAAAAAACAATATACAAAAAAATACAAGGCATTTGATATAAGGCGGGATGGATCCATGCTTTCATGTTGTTGACGCCAAATTCTGACCCTATCATCCGAATGTTGCAGCAGAAATCGAGACACATCAGACTAGGCAACGTTTTTCCAATCTTCTATTGTCTAATTTTGAAGTGGCACCAGATGTGGTCTTCTGCTACTGTAGCCCATCGGCCTCAAGGTTTGATGTGTTATGCATTCAGAGATCTTCTGCAAACCTCAGTTGTATATTTGAGTTACTGTTGCCTTTCTAACAGCTGGAACCAGTCTTGCCATTCTCTATGACCTCTGGCATCAACAAGACATTTTCACCCACAGAACTACCGCTCACTGAATATTTTCTATTTTTCTGAACATTCTCTGTAGATGGTTGTGTGTGAAAATCCCAGTAGATCAGCAGTTTCTGAAACACTCTGGCACCAACAACCATGCCACGTTCTAAGTGACTTAAATCACCTTTCTTCCCCATTTTGATGCTCGGTTTAAACTGCAGCAGATCGTCTTGACCATGTCTGCGTGCCTAAATGCATTGAGCTGCTACCGTGTGATTGGCTGATTAGAAATTTCCGTTAACGAGCAGTTGGACAGGTGTACCTAATAAAGTGGCCGGTGAGTGTATATTTTAAGCAAACTATAATTACAATTGAAGTAATTTAAAGGCAGAGCTATACTTTGTTTAATAAACTTTCGTTTTTGTTGTTGTTTTGTTTTATCAACTAAGGAGCAAATTTATGTTCAGCTTTCCCCTGTCTATACACGTAACACATAACCTTACATTTAAAAAAAATTCAGTATTCCGAACTATCATTTTTGTGTACCATTAAACCCCTAGTTATATACCATGTTTTATAATGTACATCAGTGATTTAGGCTGAGCTGATATGTGACCATCTGCTGCAGACAGGACCACAGGACCAGGTGGATTGCATGTTTGCGAAATTGTGAAAAGCAGCTTCGCGTGAACAATGTACATATTACTGCAGATATTCAGATTTTGATTTCGTTTCCCCTCTCAGATGTAAAAACAGCATGAGCACTAGCTTTTGCAGCTTTGTATGTAGGCATGATTTCATTACACTGAGAGTTATGACAGGGATATTTTTGTACTCTCATTAAAATGTGGATCTCGCAATAATTTGAATGATGCTTTTGGATATGATGCATGCTTCAGTGAGCTTCGACTCCCATAATCACCTTAAAGACATGGATCATTTCATCATTAAATGTGAAAGCTGATTCCCACCTGTCATCTGCTTCCTCTGCAGCTTGTTTAGACTCAGATTGAGCCTGCTGACAAGTGCTGGTGTAAAGGTCTCATTTATCATGTTCATTCACTCAGCCTGCAAGAACCATTGAAAGAAACCGCATACGTCACTCTCTGGTTTATTAATCATGCAGTACTGTATTTACTGTTTGTTAGATAATAAGTATTCCTTCCATGCATTGGAGGAGTTTGTTGTGTTGATGATCATCTATAATGCTGCCCTGAGGTTTAAATAATGGAAAATGGAAAACACAAACTGCGGCTTTTATTAGTGTGGTGTCTTCCGTTAGTGATTTTTATCGCTTATTATGTTGTTTATTCTCTCCTAGATGGCAGATGGTCATTTTTTCAGTGTTGAAGTGAAGATTTCGAGTGTTAGATTAATGCTGAGATTGCATTGAGACCATATTTAATGCTTAATCCCTAATGATATTTAGGAGACAGCTGAAAAGTCTTCAGTGAGCACTTTCTTTAATCGCTTTCTAGTTTAGCTTGTGTTGTTTTAAGAAGATTTTTATGTGTGTGTTTATTTATGATCATCATTACAGTAATCCAACCCAAATTTTCAAGTCCATTCACATTAAGACAAATAACTTTATAGTCTGCATGAAATGGAAATTGCTGAGAGATTTATTTCAGTATTTACTTCCAACTGAGATGGAATATTGAGTAGATGGCGGTGTTTCTTTTTGCTTATCCTTACCTTGTAGCAAACTAACAGTAAAAAGGGTGTTCTTAAAAATAAATTTGCTGAGGATTACATTTTTTAGCATACTAAACATTGTAAAAATTGATTTCCCACTGACTTTAAAGTTAAATATAAACACAATATTAGTTACACCCAACACTTTACACCCAGCAGCGATGGCTTTGTCTATTCTAAGCAGAATTTAAAAGCTGTTTTGTCATCTGCAGATTTAAATGCTTGAGCATTGACTAATGAATGCCTGAGGTTTCTATTGTTTATTGTTATCACCTGAAAAAATAGTAGAGAATATGTCTGCATGAAAATTACGTACATAAAATTTTAGTTTGTAACGTTTTTAAGAGTTTTTATGTTAGTTTCACATACAGGTGCTCCCATTCATATGGATCTGATGAAAATGATTCTATATGTTTATATAATTAATATTTTTACTTGTGCTTTAAAATAAAATTTTAAGAAGCCATTATTGTGTAAATGAACTGCCAAAATCCAAACATACCCTGAAAGTGGTAGTTATATTTATTGCTATTAGTATGAATTGGCCTGTAAACAACTTGCATTTTAACACACTCTAGGTATTAAACCCTTTTTAAATTATTGCTGCTACATATTTTAACACAGGTAAATGGCGCTGTTTTTTGGTCAGCTTTCAATTCCATGAGCGGTTTTAAATCCTTGTGTATAAACAGTAGGTGTAACAGATCACGGTTGATCTGTGATTTGTACGGATCACAACCCACGGTTCGGAACACACGTGACTCATGGATTAATACATTTTTTGTATGACGCCTCTCGCGTCATTCAAATCATATGTACGAAAGCATTTAGGCTTTCCTGTAAAATATAATGATGACGAATGAAGTTGTACTGGGTTATTCCGGATGTGGTGGGTTTCTTTAAAGGTGTTTTCTGTCACTACTTGTTTAGCCTGCATTAATGCATTCAGTGTAAGCTGCATGATTAATCATTAAAAAGTCGGGATCTCAACACAACACCGACGCAGCATAAATTATAAATGATGATGATTTACGTATGCTTATTAATCCTTCGAATCGCTGCATTCAAATCTGTGTTTGAAAAACGCAAAAATCAAGAAAGAGATTCAGTATTTAGTTGTTTGTGTTAGTTATAAAGTTACAGTCAAATAACACAGAAGTACTGGGATAATGGTTCATAGTTTAGATAAAACCCCTGATGTTTATGGTAAAGATTAAAATCACAATCACATGCATTTAGCGACGCTCAAAAATGAAAGTTGTAGGCAGCAAATACATAATTTAATTAATAGGTGGCGACAACTAGCCATCGAAAATATGCAACTGAATAATTCTTCAAAAACGACACATCTAGCAATGAAACAGGAAGTTTTACGAGTGAATAACTGAATCATTTATTAAAAATGAGACTGAAAATAAATATGAGTTGTACAAATTAAAATGTTAGATTTATACATTTAACATTATCAGCAACAGTAGTGGTAACTGAATTTTTCACAGTACTGAATATTTTACAATTTATTTTTATTCAGCTTGTTATTTCTTCATTTTATTTTTAACAAAAATACAGGTTCTAACTTCTGTGTTAAAAGTGTCAAGTGTCTTGCAGTACTGTTTTTGTAATAAATGGAAAGCAAATTACATTTGTCTTCTCCCCTTTTTGGCTGATCCAAAAAATGGTCTGATCCGTGACTCAAAAACCATAACGTGATTCGAATCGTGAAGTTTGTGATTCGTTATACCACTAATAAACAGTTTACCTCTTTTTAATGAACTTTTAAAGACCTCATCATACTGAACCACTTTCTAACTTGCCACCTTAAATTCACAGCAGACATATTTTGACAGGCTAAACTCAATTGTGTTTAATGATACCTAGCAACCAACGATTATCAAGCGCATTAGATTTGCCCACGCCAAGAAGGGCCTTCCTTCTTCCCTTGAGCTTTCCTGCTCCAAACTGAGTGCCTGAATGTCATATGACGTAAATAGTCATCTTCTCAGTAACCTGAGAGCCATGTTTACCATTATTAGCTGAGCTCCTTCACACCCTATAACCATTATGGAATGACTGTGCTAAGTCTATAAGTAAGGGGGTGTTGGGTTTGAGGGCAAATCTGACTTTATTATTTAGTCAAAGAAAGATATTAATTCTTGTATGACCTTGGCACTTTTTAAATACATTTTCTATTATTGCTTTACTTGCTCATTTCTGTGAAGCTGCTTTGACACAATTTGTATTGTATAAAGGGCTATTTAAGAAAAGGTTATTCAACTCCTGTTATAATCACTGAAGCTTCTAAATTAATTTCCTACTTAAACCATATTTGCACTGTGTCGTCTCTGAGAGAATTTGCTGGAGCACAAAACTCAGTGCTCAACAGACATTTTCAGTTCTTCATTAATCTCAGCAGAATTATGTGATTGGTTATTGTACTGTAACTTACAGTACCACTAAGGAATGTCCTTCTCAGTTCCTGTTTGTGATGGAGGTTTGTGTCAATTAATTCATTATTGATGTCATTACTTTTCTATAGTTTGCACAATTTCTTAGGATACTGAAAGTCTTTGGAGCTGAAATTCAAAAACAGTGGTGTGTGTTTGGTTTCTGACTTCTGAGGTGGTAGGCTTTAGACCAGGGGTGCCTGAACTTTTTCCTAGGAAGGACCAAAATCCAAATTGAGGCTAGTGGGCCGAAGGTAAATGTAGTTGCCATGGGTAATTTTCTAGTTTATTTAATAATGTTTAGAAATGACTAGAAAACATTGCTTTATATGAATTATTACAGTTTTTTACATTTAATAATGAACTTATTACAATAAAAAACTAAATAATCTTATTCATAACAGAATTAATTACACTAATTTTTGCCTTGATTTGCTTGCCGATGTCTTCTGCATAGTCCTCCATCTGTCGAGTGACAGTATTTACATTATTTAAAAAAAATTATTTACAACATTTAATTTAAACATTTAAGTTAGTTTTTTTTTTTGTAGCTCAGCAATAAAACAAACAATAAAAGGTTACGTCAAATTAGAAATCATGATCTCTGTGTTAAAGGCATTGTCCCAACCCTCTCCATCATACTCACTTCTCCTCTCAGATGGGATGGTGGGCCAAATCAAAGGTTACAATGGGCCTTACTTTGGGCATCTCTGCGTTAGATCAATCAAAATAGATTGAGGAGACCAATCAGAGCAGAGTACCGTAGGTCAGAGGAAAGGAGATGTTTTGAAAAAAAAAAAAAAATGTTTTTCCACCTTGAAAGGAGAAAAACTAATTGTACAAGAACAACAAAACAGAATTTAAAGGAACCATTAAAACAGCACTATTGGGGAACTTTAAGGTAACCTGAATTCTGTTTTACAGCGCTTGATAGACATTCATTTATTTTCCTTAGTCCCTTACGCCTGTTTCACACCGCAAGCGCAAGCAGAGCGTATGGAGAGCAGAAGCAGCGTGCAGGTGTTTGCCTTTCACAGCAACATCGTCTGCAGCGCGCAGCTCATCGGCAGCTGCCGCACAGATCAATCTATCTGTCTATTCTCTCTTGTTATCTATCTATCTATAAATACACTTTTTTTTTACTTTTCGTCTGCACCAATGCCTGTGGCAACTTCCTCCTCTCGTGTTTCCTTAACCTGCTAATCTTTATTTTACAAATTATATAGGTCCTAAGGAACTGTCTGCTTCTCAAGCTCTATGAGAAGTGTCATTCATGTCTTTTTAGGTGCACTCGGACAGAAGACCATCGCCTCTGAGAATGATGTAGGCCTATAGTTATAATAATATTTATACAATATGGTTATAATGATATTTATGCATGATCAAGCTAATGTGCAACTTAAGCTAAACTAATACTGATTTAAATTTGGTTTTGTAGTTTGGGCCCAAATAAATATTGTTGCCGTTTTGAATCTTTTAACATCATTTGATTGAATATAGAAAAATCAGTGGATATTATAGATGCATTTATTGGGTAAAATTGCTTCTTTTTACTGCCATTAAATGTGTTTTTGGTCATTATCAATGCACTGTCACTTTAATTGAGCGTGAGCAGCTCGGCAAAAATAGACCCAGCGCCGAAACTATCGCAGCACTGCTGCTTCAGCGGTGCTCACGCCTCACGTTCACGCGCTGCTTCTGCATGCAGTATGAAAGCTCTAATCTGTTAACATGGACGGCGAAAAATACATTCGCTGCTCACTCTTGCGGTGTAAAACTGGCTTTATTTATCAGGGGTCGCCAAATTGGAATGAACCGCCAACTATTCTGACATGTTTTACTCGCCGGATGCCCTTCCAGCTGAAACCCAGTACTGGGAAAGGTCCTGATAGACAGTTACATTAACCATTCTCCTTTTTTTTTTTTGTAGGTCCAGGAGCACATCGTCAGAATGGACCGGTGACAGATGATGGCGAGGCTCAAAGGAGGTGCGAACAGTCTCTGATGACATTTGCTTTTTTTGAGACATCTGCCACACTTTTATCAAGCTTTAAAACATTGAGCATTGGCCTAAATTACAGACTATTCCTATTTTTTTGGGTTATGTAATGCTATTTTCTGACTCCCTTGAAAGGTTAGGTTTCTCTGTGGTACTATATACATATACAGTGGCTCAACCAATGACATGAGTTTGCAGGACTTTCTAAAAGCCAATCGAAAGTGTTTAGGAAATTAGTTCATATGAACTGGATGAATTAAATGTGATTATTTAAAACTTTTGAACTTTTCACATATTTGCTGTCATGAAGATTGTCATGACTGCTGTCAAAACATGACAAGTTTAGATTAGATTGTGCCCTCTAGTGGTCAGAAGTCAAGCAGCAGTCTGACATTTTTAAACTCATTAGGGCTTTGCATGTTTGAAATAGTGAATGGTGAGATCAGGTAAACAAATACCTTAGGTAGCTTGCTTAATATTTCATACTGATCATACTTACTCAGGGTTATCAATTATCAGTGGACTTTTTTTAAACTATATATCTTTCCAATCAAATACATATGTTGGTTATGACTGACTGTCAGTTGTATCACTGTGCTATTTCTCATGGTTACAACTGAAAAAAGTGGTTTAAAGAATTTTTTTATTTTGTTTCTAAATTAGAGGTGGGAAACAGTCCTCTACTTGGAGTAAATTGGGGTTAAACACAGTGTAAAAAAAGATTCATTCAAGATCACGTGTGAATGTTAACTTAAGTGTAAACATCAGTGTAAACTTTCCAATGAGCATGTTATTGTGCCAGTAAGCAGAACATACAGTGGACTGAGAGATCATTCCTTTTGCCCAACTTTGACGTAAGTGAATGTTTATTTCTAGGCAAATGGTGGACCAGCATCAGATGCAGATGGAAAGGGAGCGACGAACATCTGGCTCTGCAGGTAAACTAAAGATGCTGCACTTCTGTGCAGTATGATATGAGACGAAATACACACACACACAACCACTCAGAGAATAACCCTACAGGCTTTATTGTCTGCTGAAGTTTTGACATTGAGGAATATCAAATTCTCTGGCCAAAAAAACAAACCCCCTGTCCAAACAGCACACACTGTCCATCCTCTCTCATAAACACATGCTCTCTTTCTGTTTCCGCTTAAGCATTTATCAGTTCAGCTGAGATAGCCATCTTTCATATTTGTAAGTTTTGTTTTAGTGAATCTCATGAAACCTCTTTAAAAAGTTGTTAAAATCATAGTTCATCCTCAAATTTAAAAAGAATTGTTATGTATGGGTTTCAGTAAATTCTGAATATTTCAGAGTAAGAATAACTATGAAAAATGCTCAACAGTGGTGTTTTATTGTCATGAATTGTTTAACAGTTTTTGTGAGATTCACCTGTTTGCAAGGCATATGGTGTGACATGCTTTAAAAAAAGTCATATATTTTGCTCATGTTTCATCTTTTTTGAGTTTCCTTTGTACACTTTGATGCCTGATTTTCATCACTCTCACGTTTCTCTCTTTTCGTTTGTCATTTGTGTTGAACCGTTTTGTCTCTTTCTCTGTTTCTCAGTCTCCACCCTTCAGTTTAAAGTGTCAGCATCTGCCTCTCAGTCCGAAACCGCTCTGCATGACCTCAGACAATATCGGGCTAACACTCTGCCCCCTTCCTATGCTCACATTAACCCTGCTGCATCCTCTGCCCACACCGCCACCCCTTCACCCCAGGAGGGTGGTTACCACGTGGTGGACTCGCCTCAAAAAAAGGCCCAGCAGCTTTCCCAGCTATCCACCTCTCTGGCTTCTGCTTTCTCCCCTGTGCAGCAAGGGGTGGTCCCTCCACCTCGCAACATCAAACAAATCCCTCTTTCCCCTCCGACATCCCAGCAGGACCTCAAACACGCCACTTGGTCCTCTGCCCACATGTATGCCCCCTTACCCACTGCATCGCCCCCAGTTGTAATGGCAGTCAAGCAACCTGGCCTGCCTGTCGCCCTTCCCCTGCCACCCCTAAACAATGGCCCCAAAGCTCCCTCTAACACATCCCACCTGGACCCAATAACGTACCTACAGCAATCGTCCAATGGCCAGATGGAGGAGTGTTACCCATATCAAGGCCCTTCTGGAGGTCCTTTGAACCCACATTATCCCATACAAGAATCGTCCTGCCCCCTTCCACCTCTCATTGGCCAGCCAGTCCAAGGCCTCGGCCTCCACCCACAGCAGCTATACCAGACCACACCCCCTTTTGAAACCACGCCCACCTCCCACACCACGCCCAAGACGTCTCCCTCACCAGTTTATCAGAATGCAGCAGCGGCCAGCAGTAAGTATTTCAGCTGCCCCAATTTGCAGTTTCTCCGTAAGACTTTCACACATCCTTTCATTTTACCTGAGCTGATGATATGCTGATCTCAAAAAGAAACAGGACAGTCTTTGTATTAAAACTATATGCAAATACTGGCCTGTCTGCATTGTTAGAGATGCTGTTGACTTTTGTATGTGTCATGCCGCAGAATCACAGAAGCTAATTCAAAGTTGCCGTCATTCTTTTCTTGAATAGAGGAAGGATGATTTAAGATTTTTTAAGTAAACATTCATGTACATTGTAGTGATGTTCATGTGTGTTTGCTCAAAAGTGATTTGTTAAGAGTTGCGTCACACTTTACACTAATCCCAGGTTTCATGTTTGATCCTATTGCCTTTTTCTCATTGAATGAATCAGTTTTAAAGGGGTGGTCCACTACGATATCATATTTTAAACTTTAGTTGATGAGGCAGTGTAATGTTATAGCAGAGAAAGCTAAAATGGCGTTCAACTGCTGCTATTTCCACAGAGCTTATTCTATTTCTGTATTTGGGCTTCCAAAGGATACAACACAAAGAGAGGAGTACTTACAATTTAATTTTTGTATTATGTTCCAGAGTATTATTTAAAAAATATATAGCTAACATTAGACAAAGGACAGCTTCCAGAATCTCTCCCAGTTCAGTGATGGATTCGACAAAAAACTCCTAAAAAGAGCAGCTCCAACCATAATAGACAAAGCTGTGCATTGTGAGCCACAACCTGTAAGTATTTTTATTTGTTAAAATGAATCTATTACATGCACAGTGTGTAGAGTTAATTGTATGTTGTAGCAAGGATGTAAACAAGGATGTAAACAACGGGAAATGCTGCTTGGCAACATTAACAATTAAGCTACTAATTCATATTTAACTGACCAATCAGAGCCTGTTGAGGGCGGGCCTTTCTGAGAAACTAGGAAATATGACAGTCGTTTTCATGTTAGCTGAGTAGCTGTATATAATCAAAGTAAGATATATGAAAAGAAAAAAACGTGATTTTTTACAAATGAAGCATGAACACACATTGCTTTGCATCTTATTAACACAACCGAGCCTTAAAAATACACTCTGGACCGCCCCTTTAATGTCCATATGAACTGAAAGTTGTTGAGACTTTTTTTCAGCATGTTGATGTACTTCCATCTGAAAAGAATACTGAGTAATCCTGAGTAAAAAAATCCTGGTTGCCTTAAATTTTTAGACTGAATCAAATTAATCTTATGAGTCCATTGATTGTATATTATGTTAAACTTACTTAAAACAGCTTGCGTAACTTGCGTAATCATTGAACAATGATCTAAAAACATATGCTGTCAGGACTAATTGATCATATATTTTTTACAGTGTACATAAGTTTTATCCAACTATTATTCCCCTCTGATTTTGTGAAAAATTACAGTTATGGTTTGGTTTACAGGTAGGGAACAGGTATGGATTACATTTTCGAAAAAAAAAAAAAGATGTTTTTTGTACTTGGCAAAATCATTACATGCTGGTAGGGGCGAGAATATTGTGGCAGAAGCCATCAAACTGACGTCAACAGAAGCTCCTCCAAATGCAGAAACAAATGGTCAGATTTTGATTGAAGATTACCAAAACAAACTTTTTACCACAAATACCACCTACTCTCCCAAAGTAATTTAACAATATTTGAATGAAAGATCAGAAAAAGGCCATATGTACAGTGGCCCAGAGACCTTGCAGCACTAAATGTTCATTGATCTTGAACGTCTACTTTGCAAATTTGAATGCTTGGTTTTCTGTGATGTGTTGTAATGCAAATCCAGGCAGTTAGTTGCTAAGATAACACTATCTAGCTGGCTAACATGGATGAGCCTTTGTCAAACTTGCTTAATGCCTTGGAGGAATCAGTAGGAACATGTAAGAACTAAAAGGCAATCGGTAATGTTTTGGATTCTATGCAATTATTTACTAGAAAAAGTGTTTATGAATTTACAAAATGATTTTGTATAAAAAAAATATATATACATCACCATGCAGACGTTTTAAGCCTTTTTCCCCCATAAAGATTATCTTATGCTCGCCAAGGCTGTATTTATTTGATCAAAAATACAGTACAAATATTATTTATAAATTGTTATTACTGTTATATATTATGTAAAATAATGTAATTTATTTCTGTGAAAGATTCACTTTCAGCAGTCATTACTTATGTCTTCAATAGCTATGTTTCCATCCATCTATTTTTATGTGCATTTTGGACATGCGCATAAAAAATGGTTGATGGAAACGCCAAGATAACTGAGTAGGATAAACTTTTTATTCCATAAGATGCGCATAAACTACGATTGAAACACTTTTACCGAACAAATTCCAGTATGTGCATAAAAAAAAGGTTATGTGTTTTTCGTTGTAAGAGATCATGTGGTGATAAAAGTGTAATAAGAGTGTTGTTTTGGTCATTCTAAACCACCTTAACCATTTCAGTATTAGTGTTATTATATAATAAATGACCTATAGAACTGTCAAGAGCATATGTACTCTGTATTTCACGCCTTCAAATGCCATCACGCGTTCACTGCGTGTCAGAATTGTCTTCTGAGTGCAAGTAATTTAATAAATAAGTAAAAGATTCACGCAGTTCTCCTTCCACAGCAAATTACGTTTTTACTGTTGATATTTCGCGCCAGTTAATCAGGAAGTGACAATTTTATTCTCTTTGACTCATTGAATGGAAACGCTGCTTTATTAGCATGTCTTTTATGCGATATTCCAGTTTTGCACATAAATTTAATTTGCATCTCTGGATGGAAACATCACATGATCCTTCGGAAATCATTTTAATATGATGTTAAACAAACATTTCTTAATTTGATCATGTTAAAAAAAATTGTGCTGCTATTTAAAACATTTTTGTTCAAGCTGATACATTATTTTAGGACCCTTTAATGAATAGAATGTCATTTACTTTCAAATTTACAATCATTTGTACATAAAAAGTGTATTTGCTTACATGTTAAATCAATTTAAATCATCCTCGTCGAAAAATATAATAATTTCTTACAACACACACACTTTTGAACAGTGTACAATAAGATACACATTTTGAAGAAAACATATTATTTATGATCAAATGTTTCTAATTATTTATAGCTAATCACATTTGTCAAAAATATTAGTTAATTTTTTTTGAAGAACAAACACCAGTTCAGTTAAAGTGATAGCTCTCCCAAAACCGAAAGATCTATCATCATTTACTCAACCCTCACTTTTCATAAACCTGTTTGAGATTCCTTCTTCTGGTTAACACAAATGGAGATGTTCTGATGGAATCAGGAAACCTGTAACCATTGACTTTCATAGTATTTGTTTTCCCTACTGTGGAAGTCAGTGGTTACAGGTTTCTAACATTTGCCTAATTGTCCTCTTCTGTGTTCAACAGAAGAAAGAAACTCAGAAATGTTTTGGAGTAAATAATGAGTAAATGTTCATTTTTGGCTGAATTTCTACTAAGCTGGCAGAAAAAGACAAGAAGTTCTTACTGCTGAGCCCATTTTTAGAATGATTTCCCAGAAAACTAAACACACCACAGTGCAATCAAAACATTTGCAGTGTTTGTTTGATCATCTCAACCAGCCACATTGCAACACTTCCTGAATCGATGGTGTGAGTCTAGGGTGGGTCTATCTATTTACTCGACCAATAGCAGACAGAGGGAGAAGTCCTATAAACCTGTTTGCAGTTCTAGTTCCTATCACACAACATACACACTTCACCTTTAAGTCAACACAAATGTTTCCTTATGCCAGTGAATTTCATTTCTGCATTTTAATAACTAAGCCCTAAGTCTATAATACAACAATGTTTCTTTCCTTTCTTCCAGCAGGTCCTCCCGTCCCACCAGGTCATCCATCTATGCCCTCCTCCACCCCTCCTGTTCACCCTCCTATCTCAGCATCCATGATAGGACCACCAGCTCCTCCGCCTCCTCCTGGTCCACCTCCACCCGGTCCACCTCCACCTGGACCACCGCCACCTGTCACAGGACCCCCTCCAACCCCACCTCCACTGCCGGCTGGTGGAGGTCCTGCACCATCAGGTCTGGCAGCAGCACTAGCCGGTGCCAAGCTGCGTAAAGTTCAGCGGGTAAGAGGCACACATTCCTTCCACAAAATATTTGACATATTTCTTGCAGTAGGTGTGATAAGAGCATCTTTGTGGCTGATTGATTGTTCAATGTTTGATCTCCTCCAGCCAGAGGAAAGCAGCAGCAGCAGCAGCAACAACAGTAGCAGCAGTAAGAACGATGCCAGTCGCTCCAGCGGTGGCAGCGGTGGAGGTGGAGAGGGTTTAATGCAGGAGATGAACGCCCTTTTAGCAAGGAGGTCCGACTTAATCCATGTCCTGTTTTCATACTATGTGTTATGACTGCACGATATGCTGTTTCAACATTGATATTGTAATGTGTGCATCTGCAATAGTAGCATCACATTGTGTAATGTTGAGTTGGGATTATATTGGCCACAGTGCAGAACACATGGGATTTGTAGAGTCGCTGTGGATTTTATTCATGAAAGAATCAAATAATAATATCATTCGGATGTGTTTTTAAAGGGGCGGTCCAGAGTGTACTTTTAAGGCTTGGTTGTGTTAATAAGATACAAAGCAATGTGTGTTCATGCTTCATTTGTAATAAATCACGTTATTTTTTCATAAATCTTACTTTGATTATATACAGCTACTCTGCTAACATGAAAACGACCGTTGTGTTTCCTAGTTTCTCTGAAAGGCCCGCCCTTAAGAGGCTCTGATTTGTCAGCTAACATAATGTGCTGTGATTCGCGAATCGGCTCCACATCACCAGGAAAAGCTTCATGCCTCTGCTGTGTATATACTGTCAATCAGAGTAGCTGTTAGCAGTATCTGTTTGAGCCCTAATCAGACAGAAAATGAAAAAGACACAGCTGAACCTCACGCCTGCTCTCTAAAATAAAATCTTACAAGTGTCTTTCATATAAATTCAAGTTATAAGCATGTGTAAGTACTATGAAACGTTCCTATATCTTTTGCGAGTTTGTTATTTGAGATGTAGAGCGTAGGGAAAGTGTCTGCATAGAGACACTGCAGCGCTGGTAAAGATTGTGGCTGTTTACAGTGGTTTGACTGATAAATATGAATTTGTAGCTAAATTGTTAGCGGTGCCAAACGGCATTTCTTGCTGCTTACATCCTTGTTTACGTCCTTGCTACAACATACCATTACCGCTAGAAATTATTCATATAATAGATCAATACAGCTTGTGGCTCACAATCCACAGATTCGTATGGTTGGAGCTGCTCCTTCTTTGAGGAGTTTTAGCCGAATACAGCACTGAACTGGGAGAGATTCTGGAAGCTGTCCTTTGTCTAATGTTGGCTATATATTTTTTTTTTATTCTCTGGAACTTTATTTAAATTAAACTGTACTTCTCTCTGTGTCATGTCCTTTGGAAGCCCAAATACAGAAACAGAAGAAGCTCTGTGGAAATAGCAGCATTTGACCTTTCTCTGCTATAACATTACAGCACCTCTGGCCAAGCCCCTTCACTGTGCGGGCTGTATGCGTGTGGTGAATGCACGTAACCTGAAGCGTTTGTGATCTCACTAACCCGGATGTATTTTTTTGTAGTCCCCAAACTTTGTTTGCTGTAGGCTTTGCTAAGCTAACTCTGTAAAAGCCAGTGTCTCCCTTTGCATTGATCTTTGAGCGCATTACATTCAGAGATGTTGTTTATGTTATCTACATTACACATCAACTAAAGTTTAAAATATGATATTGTAGTGGACCACCCCTTTTAAGGCCTGTGGGCATTTCAAGAGAGTTTTTAAAACACAATAAATGTAGCAGTTTAATTTTAATAAAGATTAATTTTATTGAATAATTTATACAACGAAGACTATACAGTGTTGTTTTACAGTTCCCACTCCCCAGAAAACCATAAAGCACAGTTTGTTTCACTTGATCATTTGTTTATCTTATCTTTTTTATCTGTGCTTTAATTTTGTTTATGGTATTTAATACAGATGGACTCCCTACATCAGTCTAAATGAATTAATTATTTTCAAAAAGAGCTATTCAGGTTATCTGGTAAAATTGGATTCATATCTTGCAGAAAAACTCAATTTCGCAATGGGAGATTTCCAATATCGTGCAGCTCTACTGTCTGTGATCTGTATCATATGATCTGTGGTTTGTGGTTATGCAAAAGTTTGATTGTTGAATATGGTTGTTCTGTAGGAGGAAGGCCTCAGAGAAACCAGAAGACAGTCAAAATGTATGACTTTTGTATATTATTTGTCTAAAACACACACCTTGTTGTTCATTTCTTATTTTTAAATATTTGTTGTGTCTTGTATCACATCTCATTAGTGTTATACTGTATATCTCTCTTGCAGGAAGAGTCTAATGGATCCCCTTCTTCCTCCCGTGGACAAAATTCAGGTGTTTCTTTTTTTTTTTTTTTTGTACTACATTAAATTTATAGTACTGTTCAAAAGTTTTTATGATTGAAAATAACTTTTGTGTATTTAAGAGCATAATTTGTTCATGTGATGTCAGTTAATCTTATGTCCCAACAATAATTGAATCTTATTTTTCAAAGTTTGCATTGTCAGTCTGCCCAAAACACTCTTGATAAACATATTAATGCATGACATTCATTCTATTATTTGTTGTTGTTGAAAAAGTGTTGCGTAATTATTTTAAAAACTACCCCAAACTTACCGTGAAAAATATACATAAAAAATGACACTCTAAATTAGTAAAACTAAAAATATTTTTTATGGTAAATTATAAGTTGTATTCAATGTCATAGAGCAGATGCATCATCCATTATGTAAATATTGTTCTCAGATCTAGTAAAAAAGCCATGGGAACGGGCGAACTCTGCAGACAAATCTTCAGCTGTGTCAAGGTATGTTTTCACAGATTTATGCTTCAGTAAACATCACATTCTTCACCCTGTTCAGTGAGTTCTTTGTCTTCTGGCTTTTGATGTTACTTTTTATGAACCTGCCATTTGTTAAAGCATTTCTTGCTGGATCGCAGTGAAATAACAAATTTAATCAGCCTAGGTTTTCTCTAAATGTCTTGGTCGGCAGTACAAATGGTCATGTTAAGGCCAAAGTAAAACCCATGCAACATGAGCCAGCAATGACCTAAATCCAAACAAAGCCGGTTTTGCTTGCTCTCAGACGACTAGAAAAGTATAGGTGTTATGTTTAGTGTAAACACAGAGAAAATAACTCTGAAAATGAGCCTATTTAAGTAAAAACACTATTAAATTCCTTTCACGCAGATTTGGGAATCACTAAAATGCTGTGATATGTTTGCCAGGCCAGTAGTTGGTAGGTTAAGAAACACTACAAGGATGCGCACATACAGGGCCTCATTTATGCTGTGTAGAAACTATGCTGAATTTGTTGTACGACCTTTTTGCAAAAACATGCAAGTGAGAATAAAACAAACATGTGCATGTGTCTCCTCCAGATGTGACATTTAGAAATTTGAAAGACATTTTGAAACTGTGTGCAGCTGACTGCTGTCAGATCTTTTTCTTTGTAAACGCTCCCTAATTATTAACATACGAAAATCAATAAAATAAATTTCAATTCCACAAAATTCTAACAAAACTTTAAAACACACATTATAGAAAGAAAAAATAATAGACGTTTCATATCATAATAAAATTATGTTGGACCCTTTTCACATTTCTGGCTTTCTCAACAGCAGAAGTCGTCATAGTTGGGTAAACGTAGAGCGCAGTAAATGGGAGAGTACAACAAATCATTTTTTACAACCCCATTTGCTGAAATAATAAACGAATGTAATGATGGTGTTACAAAGACTTTCAGAAAAAGGAAAAAAAAATTGTGAGAGACTGATGATGGCAGACAGAGAGGAGAATAACATCAAATTTCCTCTGTCTCATAGACGCTGCGTTACAAACACCTCACATAAGCGGGAATAATTTTTTTGTAATTAGATGCAAATATTATATTATACACACAAATGCATATAAAATGTTCATATGTTTTTTTTTTTTTATTAAAATATTAAAAACTTTCAATGATTTAAGATCATGATGACCATTACCACATCATAAGTCTTGTGAAAAGGATCTATTATGGTCACTGGTGTAAAACAAACTGTATGTGATTGAAATTTCTTTACATTTACAGTTTGCTAATGCTGCTCAAATGTGCCTTTATTATAGAGACATATTAAATATGACTGATGTGAATGAGAAAAAGAAAGTCGAAAGCTGATGTCTCTATTTGTTTTCACAGAAGCAGCACATTATTTATTTATTGTGGATTTATAGTCATGTTGATTATTGTGAATTTTGCGCATTAGCCATTAGTTTTCAGAAACGTTTTCAAAATGTAGCTTTTTTTTAGGCCCCCAAAACACCATTGTCATTAAAAATTAAACCATAATGCATGAAACCTTTTCAATGTCATTTAATATGGCTTCTGAGATTACATCAGAAAACATCAAAAAGTTAATCGTTACTTTATCTAGAAGTTTAAGCTTGACTTGCAGGTAAATATTTGAGTGAAGTTTCACAAACTAATTTCGAGAGGAGCATGTGTTATGATTGATTGTGGCTGGTCTCTCATCTGTAATCATTAGTAAGCCAATCGGATCATTTCAAACTCACTATAAATAGCCCGTCTAGCATTACTCCCTTATCTTCATTTTTGAAGAATCCACCCCTTTTCTAGGGCGAGCTCTCAAGAACTACCCAATCACATACACCCGTACATACTCACTGACCACGCAGTGAACGTAATTATCTCAAAGCTCAGGGTTCTCTCCCTGGACAGCACGCCAAACCTGCTGTTATTATCAAACAATATCTAAGTGTGAACTCTTGAAATGATGTTTAAACATTTCTGATAACCACTGTACAGGGCAAAACCACTCGGAAGCACCAGTGACGCAGAGTCATTCGACTTTGACAGAATGAAACAGGTTGGTTGAGAATATCATGCTTTACTACTGTACTGTGTATTATTCCAAAAAAATGAGAACAAACTGGATGGCTAACAGTGATAAAAATCTGCTGCGTTCACAAGGAGATCTTGGAGGAGGTCGTTCGGGAATTGCAGAAAGTAAAAGAGGAAATAATTGATGGTAAGTTAAGGAATCCAGGATCATAAAAAATGTGTTTTATATCTTGCAAATGTTAACATTGTTCTCTTTTTTTTAAGCCATTAGAAGGGAACTGCTGAGAATCGGCTCCACATAGTTTTATGAAATGTCAACGACGACGACTAATAACGGCTGGAGGTTCTGGGAAGTACAAGAAAGCGCACGTGAAACAATTCTGGCAGCATGTCTGCAACAGGACGGTAACCTCAGTTGCAGAAATGTTGCACAGACACAAGGCATTACCAAGAAGGACAAGGGAAAAGCTGAGGAAAGTGAGTGATTGTGTGTATGAATGAACGAGCAGATGGAAATATAGACCTTCTCACTGAATTTTCTATTTCCAGTATGAACGTTGAGACAGTCCACTGTGCAGCTTGCTGCTCTCGCTCTTTCAAGTCTTTAAAGTCAACAAGTTGGAAATTAGTGAAGATATTTTTGTTTTCTAAGTTTATATTGTTTCTTTGGTCATTGTTATTATTGTATTATATTAAATAAGAGAGATACAAAGTTGCACGACAGTTATTGTCAGCCTTTTATATTTTATATTACTGCTCTTATCCTTTGGTTTGAAGTACAAGCTGGACACAAATTTTTCTTTTTCTTTTTGCAGAAGTTCACTTGAATTTTGTTTTACATTGGTATGAAGGTATGAGCTCAAGAGATGGACATGGAAATAAAAGTGTATACACACACACACACACACACACACTAATGTAAGAGCAATTATTGGAAGTGGCATAAAGTATTGGATGAATTGTTTAAACGTACAATGTATTTTGGTTTAATTGGGTTGATCCTGATTTTAAGTTGATGTTAATGTTTCACAGAAATGAGAATTAAATTCAACACATGGTGAGAGTGTGAGATTGATGTAATTAAAAGTTTAAAAGCTTTTCCCCCTTTTAGAACGTCTCGTTTCATTCTATTTTAAAAAATATAATAATAATAATAATCTCATTTTTTCATTGGAAATCAAAACAGACGGTTTTGGTTCCTCGCAAAATCAGCTGTCATTCAGATTAAGACTGTAAGATAAAGAGATTTATTGAAATACATTTAAGCTGAACAAATAAATTTCACAACAACATCACAATGATGTTCAGTGTTAAACTGTCACAGTGCAAACGACAGAACGTACAGTATGAAACTTCTAGTCACACAACAGCGCACAAAATTGAATATTCTGTTTTCAAAAAGGCCTCACTGATAAAAAGGCATTTTATAATCCATTTCATCTCAGCTCTTCTTTTCGTGGGACATGGTAATTGAAAGAACAGAGAGCAATGATACACACAAAAACTGCATTGGCCTTGTACATGTATATCATAAGATGCACATCAAGTTTCACGTTTTAGGAATGAGTGTATGCACATATTTTGAGAAGTGCTTTTATACACCCAAACAGTAAATCGCGTACTGTAACACGGTAGTGTGAAGTTATTCTTTGGCTATTGTAAGGATGTTTAGGCGCAATGAAATGCAGCAACTGTGAATGGATTAGAATTAGTCCCAACTAATAGCCTGTATTGTGTAATATATAGTGTAAATACCTAGTAGCGTGTTTGGTTAGATCAGTAGTCTTACACCTAGTTTATTCCTTTTTGCCAAGTGTGTATTGTCTCTTAATTCGGGCATAGGGGCCGATGGAGTCATCAAATACAAAGTCCCAGAGCACTCGCATCCAGGACGTGTGTTGAGGGAGTGAGTCATAGTACTCTGCTGCAATCCTCTTCACCTGGACAAGGAGAAAGATCCAGAAATAAACAAACAATACTTCTTGGGAAATGTCTAGGAATGAAATGCATTATGCAAACTATAAAGTCTGAAGAATGAAGAACAATAAAGCAGCTGAGGTGTAAAGTGAGGGTGGAGCAGTGGTCAGGTTCCTGACTGTCGTCATATCTTATTTCAAGGTTTAAACATTTACTAAACAGGTAATCAGTTTACAGATATGACAGGGTTCTTTTACACTGAAGTTGTAAGTTCTAAAAGCTCTGAACGCAGTTAAAATTGACGAAGTATGAAAAAAATATATTGTTGAGCAAATATTTGTCTTCATTTGTTAGTTTCATGGCATCAAATGTCAAATTCTTTCTCTTAATCAGTAACAGTGCCAGAATCAGTGCAGGGCATTACCATGACATTTCCACTTCAGCTGTTGACTGAAAAGTAAACTTCCTGAGTTGTATTAAAAATAGGGTTTCTTCTTGGTAATGACACTTTATTGACAGTATAGACCACCTTTGCATTTACACAAAAACAAAGTAGTAAAAGGGAAAGAGGTTTTGTGTTGTGTTTTTTTTTTTTTTTTTAGTTTGCAAACAGACATGAGTGTTGTTAAAATGATTCTCATTCACATGGGCTTGTTAATATGATTAAACCACATGCATTACAGACCAGTAGGTGGCTATCATATTCCAAAGTAAAAAAATTTCTTAGCTCACTTTACATTATAAAGACTGAAAACATGGAGTTGAATCCTATAAAACTTTTTTGTTTAAAAAAGTTCAAAATATTGTTTTTAGGCTCCTAAAAAGCAGTCACTGTTTGTGTTGTTGATAAAGGGTGTTGTGTAAATGCACCTCAGAGAAAATGAAAGGTCAATAGGGATGTGCAATGTACCATATTAGGTTGTACTTTATTGGTTACACTTGGAAATTAATTTTGCTGTCATTTCTCAATTGCATTTAAATTGCTTTTGCTTTATCTAAAAATCTAAATAATTTATTGTGTATAATATAAATGTTGATGCAAGTTTCTTTGTAGTGTGTTTGGGGGGGGGGGGGGTACTGACTTTAAATTTTTTTAATATTGTATAATCATAAATAATATTCGCCATTAAAGGAAAAGTTCACCCAAAAGTGATTTACTTCCCATTTACTCTGTTAGGTGGTTCCATCCAACATTTGAGTTTCTTTATTCATTTTAGAAGAAAGCTGAAAACCAGTAACCATTGACATCCAAAGTAGGTTCTGTGTTAAACAGAATTATAGAAACTAAAATGTTTGGAACATTAATGGTGAGTAAGGATGATAGAACTTCATTTTTTGGTGAACTATCCCTTTATTATCTACAACTTCATATTATGCATCCATTAAAATTATGAAATAAAGCCCAAATCGTACCTCAGGTAATTTGCTTCCAGGAATGCTGGGAAAGTCGTGATGCTCCATATGGTATCCCACATTGAAGGTTATTAAGTTGAGAGGGCCGTAATAAGAGTACGTTTCATGACCTTTTGTAAACATGTAGTGCTCTGCAATGAAGTGTCCAGAGATGGGATGCAGGCCCATGCACAGTATAGAGCCAGAGATGAGATAGACTATGGGCTTCAGACCCCAAAAATAGTAGATGATAATGTCTACCACAAACTGCACGGCTGCATTCAGCATCTCCAACCTGGTCACGGGCTTGGGGTTCACGATCAGTGGCCGGAGGGCATAGAACAAAGGCTGGAGGAACAGCCAGAGCACCTTTCTGGCAGGAGTGCAGAAAAACCAGCCCTCGAGGTCAGTAGGAATATCCACATCCAAGCCATCTCCACCCAAATAGCGATGGTGGTCGATGTGGTACTTCTTGAAGGATGCTGAATATGGCAGGCCAATGGGGAGATTGGCAAACATGGCGAACCAGCGGTTCCAGCGTGCCCTTTTAGTGCCAAAGGCCACATTGTGAGAAATGTCATGGATGGCTAAGGTCAAAGAGTGGTTGATGCAACCACCAAACGCATATGCCCAAAACAACACCCACTTCCAGGAGAGCTCATGGACCATGTAGCACGCCAGGAGCTGAGTGAGTACCATTCCTGACACCACCCATTTTAGCTGTGGGTCATGACCCATCAAAGACTTGATTTCAGGATACTTAGCTGGAGAGAGAGAGAGAACAAAATGTTTAGAATTCAAAATAATATTTTGAATAGGAGAAAAATAATATTTAACTTGTATACACAGTGTTCAGCATTAATGAGTACACTTCACAGGACTCTTTTAAATTAATATTTTATATAGGATGCTTTTTTTTTTTGCAATAACGAATTTGAATAATAATTAAAAAAAAATTCTAACTTAATGTTGCAGAGTAAACAATTCATGCTATTATAGGATATCACATGATCAAAAGCTTAGGACGCAAGCATTAATGGGGGGATTTTGGAGTGGGTTGTCTTTCAAGGGGTTTTGAATGGAAAAAAATGTTATTGCTTCAGCATACAAAAAGACATTTTAAACAACTTCATGCTTCCAAACTTGGATAATTTGGGGATGGCCAATTCCAGTTTCAAAATGACTGCACACCAGTGCACAAATCAAGGCCCATGAAGAAATGGATGTATGTTTGGTGTGGAGGAACTTGACTGGCCTGACGTCAACCCAATAACACATATGGGATTAACTAGTGTGGAAACTGCAAGCCATGCCTTTCCGTCCAACGTCAGTTTCTGACTTCACAAATGCACCTCTAGATGAATCGTCAAATTCACAAAAAATATATATAATAAAAAATATCACTTCTAAATATTGTGAAAAGCTTTCATAAAAGAGCTGGAGCTCTTATAACTGCAAAGGTACACCAACCTCATATTAAACTCTAAGAATTAAGACTGGCATGCCATTAAAATTCCTATGAATGTAAATACAGATGTCCTAAAACTTTTGGCAATGTAGTATAATACTCAAGCCAGAGTCTGATTCGCAAGTTGTCTAGCCCATAAATACTAAGTATCCTCAAAAACCAAGTTGCCTTCTGTAACTTGCATGGCCCCACGCACCTTGCGTAGTCTGCGTATAAAAGGCGGATTGGATTAGTATCCATTCTAGAATGTATTCGTAGAAGCATATTTCCACAGCAGAGTAAATTTGTTTTGTAATACAAGCAGAAAGAGACCACAGAGCCATACAAGAGACATAAACCCTACTAATGTAATAATTGAGTCAACTCAGTACTGGATTCTGACACTTTCAAAATAAAAAGTGTAGAGCAAAATTAAATTAAATGTTTGGGTGAACGACACTTTCAATGTATACACTGCAAAAAATGCTTTTCTTACTTAGATTTTTTTAATCTTGTTTCTAGTCCAAATATCTAAAAAAAAATTCTTAAATTAAGAAGCATTTTCTAGACAAGCAAAACATAGTCTTGTTTTAAGAAATAATATGCCAAAATTAAGTAAGTTGTTCCTTAAAACAAGTAAATGGGGTAAGCAAAATAATTTAGTTTTTCCTTTCGACATAAGATTTTTTTGCTTACCCCATCGGCAGATTACTTGTTTTAAGGAAAAACTCACTTAATTTTTGGCATATTATTTCTTTAAACAAGACAATATGTTTTGCTTATATAGAAAATGTTTCTTGATTTAAGAATTTTAGATATTTGGACTTGAAACAAGATAAAAAAATCTAAGTAAGAAAAGCATTTTTTGCAGTGTATACATTAAAGGTGTCGTTCACCCAAACATGAAGCAACAACCATCACAATGAAGCAACAACCTTCTATACAAAATGTCCTTTTCTGGTGAAACAATCTTTGAAAAGTTTAAAGCCATTAGGTTAAAGAAATATTCAAATTAGATTCCTGTAAGGATCAAAGATTTATTGCTTTCATTAGACAATAAAACGGTACTTTAAAATAAACTGTAATTAAATTACTGTAAAACACAGTAATTAAGCTTGTCTTTCAAAGGCAAGCCGATTTTATTATTATTCTTATTATTATTAGATTGTGCAAGAGTATATACTTAAGGGATTAATAAAGATTATCACCTTATTACCGTTGCTAGTGGTAACCAAACATGTTAAGGCACAGTGTTGCATAGGTAAAGTAATTACTAATCCTTCCCACAAGGGAGAGACCTTCCCTTAGCACTGTGCAGTTTTTAATTAGCAGATTTGTTTGCCCAGCTAACCCTCTGTTTACCCATCATCATCCTCTGCAATAGAATCTCTTCATAGAGGCTCCACAAACTGACTCAGTGACCACTTTCACCTGTAAAATTACATGTGACCCACATGCAAATCTGCCATAACACTTTTTCATGCAATTTGAATAATGTCTGTTTGCAGTGTTCACATTGCTAGGTTTTTTTTTACTAGTTTGTATTAGCAAGTGAATCATACTTTGATTATGGTATTAAGGAAGGAAAACTGTCCAGAAGGTGAAATGGACCTTTCAGTCATCATTAAACACGGAAATGTTCCTGGTTTTTGTCCCAGATGTCAATTTATCCATGTATTTGTTTCCTCTAAAATTTTACATATTGGTCAAACAAATGGCCCATACAAAACAAGCACAGCTGTGGCCATCAACAGCACCAGGCTTTCAAGTTTAATATTGTTCATGACCAGATGCATGTGGAGATTCTTGGATGCCCCATTTGCTGCTCCTCGAGTATCTGCTGAACAAGATCACACCAATCATTGCCTATTGTCGCGGAAACACACAAACAGGTTTATTATGAACAACCCCTTCTGTTTCAGCTTCTGGGAGTCTGGGAGTCATATTTAAGCCTAAGGTAATAGAATGTGTACGCACCGTTTTTAAACACTGGGCAAGTACACCTGTATAATGAATAACCAAACGCCATAAAGTGTGTAAATAAAATTTCCATAAACTGCTCTGACAGATGCCAGTTCAACCCTAGAAAGTGTTGTTGTATAAATGCCTTTAAAACAAGCAGTTTGGAACTCCTTCATACACATTTTTTGTATTAGGCTACTTAAATATAATACTTCACTACATAATATTTTATAATTGTGTAATCATCCCTTCTGGAAAAGTCTGAAGATGATGGAAAACACATTATTAATTTTTAAAGAGTTGGGGTGTAAACCTACCCATGTTTTGTTTTGCTTTTTAGGGTGAGGAGGGGTGGGATTGTGTCAGGGGCTGGATGCTCCTGATGGAGAACTTCAGTCATTTCAACATGGTTCAATCCTTAAACCTTTTAACTGCCTGCTCTACCAAATGGTTGACCATATTTGGACTGTTTTAAATAATGAGTGTTAAAGTCATTTAAAGAATGACTGTTTTAATGGTTTGCACTGTACAGCATTGTTGGTTTACAAAAACAAACAAACAAACAAGCAATCCTGTTGCTCTATTACATTTGATTTTGGTTTAATTGTAAAAATAAATAAATAAATAAACATGTGAAATGAGAATCTGAAATATTTTATGACATACTTTAAAAAAATAAAGATGATTTAGTATTCAAAAATGTTTTATTTAAAAAAACGTACACTTACACTTCATATTTTCAGATTTTTTATAGTATATGTATTAACTCCGATACCTTTACAATAAACTGACATATTTACAATTTGGTAGAGGTTGATATTTTCGAAATTATGGGATGTGTTGAAAAAAAATGCATTCAGTGTGTTAACTAGCGACATTAAATGCAATCCATCTTTTTTTTCTTGGTGAGGCAGTTAAAGCCTATTTTGTTTATTACTCATTTCCAAAACCAGCTTCCCCCCCTCCCCCCTTTAAATAGTGAAACGTTCCTTCCATACCGCACATGCAAATATTAAAATTGAATCACAAATATGGCTAATTAACAGTACAGTTTGTGTATTTAATTTTACATTAAACAGATAAAGGTTCCACTTAAAATATATTTGTAACATGCAGTTTATTTACAAAAAGAAAAAAAACAGGATCAGCAGAGAAAAAAATTTGTAGAGAAAGAGAATGTTTTGTGTTTAAATGCTCAGGCCCCATACCTGGAATTGCTTAGGGCCCCCAAAGCACTAAGTCCACCCCTGCTCATAAATGTATTTTGTAAGGCAACTGAGCTTGTGACATACATACCATCTTTACAACTATGGTCACAAGACAATTGTTACCAAACAAAACGCACTTATAATGCAAGGAATCAGTTTACAAATTATCACCCCTGAAGCCATTGTCTGATATCACCCAGACTGTAAAGACGCACACTTTCTTCCAGTGAAAATTAGCAATAACGAGGTTGTTGTTGTTCAAAATTAAACCCTCTCGAAGTAACTCACATTTTACTAACTATATGAATTAAATATCATCTTCATCGTTCAAAATAGTGTTTTTCCCTCAGTGACAGACACTTGTGCTGAGATATAGTGCTTAAATGACATTTGAGTATTACACACCTTTAGCATCACGATACAAAATCTAACGCTCTCAAATGGCTCAGTGGATATCTAAACTTAGTTCTATTAAATCGCTTAAACAAATCACATAACATCTATTCAGCATGTTTTAATTAGTCTGACGTATGGTGTATTTCTGTCAACAACTAGAAACTTACCTAATATCTCTTTTCTTCTCCACGTGTGCGGTTGTTCATTATACACCCATTCAAAGTCCCAGCGTCCTGCTGCTTTGCCCATTTTGACACCTGTGCGCTGCTGCTTGGAATGAGCTCAGGTGATTCCTCGCTTACTAGACTCGTTTCGGACACGCCCTCTTAGATAAGAGAGAGAAGGTGTGCCTGTCAGGTCAGTGCCAACGGTAACTAACTTCAACCGAAACCCTTTTGAACTAACGAGATCGGGTTAGTCAGCGAGCAGTCCAGCCTGTTGTACAGTCTGCTTGACAACTCTTCAGAGTGGAATGATCGGTTACGTGATTTGAATCATAAGCGAGGACATAGACGAAATGTGCAGTGAATGTTGTTTTTTT
>CAIGQZ010034880.1:9098365-9117653 GCA_903798205.1 Danio tinwini
GCCACCAGCACCTACTCCTGTTCACAGCCAGTAACATCGGCCACCAGTACCTACTCCTGTTCACAGACAGTAACATCGGTTACCAGCACCTCCTCCTGTTCACAGCCAGTAACATCGGTTACCAGCACCTACTCCTGTTCACTAGCCAGTAACATTGGTTACCAGCACCTCCTCCTGTTCACCAGCCAGTAACATTGGTTACCAACACCCCCTCCTGCTCACCAGCCAGTAACATTGGTCACCAGCACCTCCAAGAATAAAAAAAGCACACTTACTAAAAAATACTGATGTTTTTTTTAGATTTAGCCCGCTCCACAATTCACACATTACTGTCTGGCTAGTTTCTGTCCTATACTTATGCTAAAAAGGCAATAATGGTCCAACATTCCTGACCATTATCACTAATAAAGCCCAGAAAAACAGGCATCAGTATATTGTAAACTGATAGGTTCAAATATTCATTTTCAGTTATTAAAGAAATAATTTGTTACTTAATTTTAGTTTTGTAGCTATTAAATTATAAAAATTCAAAATTGTAATAAATACACCAGTGTAAAACCTATGAATGGTTGTGAATAATAGTGTACCTGGGTCTCCACTTTTGCCATGGCCTCTTTTGGCTTTAACAAACTTATCCAAACCTTTTAACAGAAACTTTCCTCCTTTCCCACAGCTGTTGCAGTTTCTAGCCAAGAATTATTGTTCATCAGGTTATCTCTATGAGCACCGCCAGCCGAAATCATGTCTCGCGCACCCAAAGCGAACTTCTGCTAACACCGCGATGACGTCACATTTGGTGCACGCACTCAAGCGAACTATCAGTTGCGTCGAGTATAAACCAGGCTTGAGGCGGCGCCACACATCAGCATGTAGACGGTCGTCTACAAATCCTTGATACCGCTCGAGAGATCTGTCGCAGAAGGCAATTAATAGACGCCCACAAAATGCGGCCAGGTAGCGAAATTGAGTAGACCTCACAACGGTGAGGTCACGTCGGTATCACGTAATAGGGATTCTGTCCCACTCTCCGGATTGTCCACCCTGCATTGGCCCACCTGTCTTAATACATCCGACGTATCAAAACCCACAGGAAATGTGGGTGCTCATGGATGGCACAGGCGATCACATCTTGGGAGGTCAAACCCGAACCTGCCGCTTGGGCGAGGACGATGCACAGTCATATGGCATGCACGGGGATGTAACTCAGCCAGCGTCGCATTATACATGGTATGGCCTCGTCGTCCACCAGGTGTCCGAAGTTCTGCCATGTTAATTGCAGATCTGGCTGAGTCAGTGCCTCATTGATATAGGGGATAGTAGTTGCCAAGTCCATAACTACACGAGCTAACTTTGCAGCAGACATGGTGCCATGCACTGCAAATGATACCACCATCAGGATTATGGCACCCACTGCACTGTCCCTACATTTGCCCTCAGGCAGAATCCCTGCGATAATATGCAAGAAATACAGCTGATCGGCAAGGGTTGCTTTGACCCGCCACCGGTGGTTGATGGGGTCCCAGGCGTCAGCTCCGTCTGGTTCTGGTGCTGCTGCTCCCGTCCGTCTCAAATGCTCGAGCCCGTCTACAAACCAAAACGCGTTTCGCAGCACTTCCAAATTGTTCAGAAGTGCGTCTAATGCTAAGCGAGATTCAGCTGTGGACAGTATTTGCTCTTTCGAGAGTTGTGGAACAAACACTTTCAGAATCAATTGTTGCTTCCTCAGGCCTGCCTGATTGAACCTAAGGAAGCAAACAAAGCTTGCAGTTGTGATCAAAGGGCTTGATGTCAACATTCCGTAAACTGGAATTGAAAACACTGCATGCTCCTCCGAAAGCATTAAATATGGCTTGGTTATCTGCAGGCCCTCGCTCTCGGCGGCCAGGCTGCCTTTCGCTTGGTGCGTCTGGGTCCATGTTGTCCTAAGGAGTCCTGGCTGCTGGCACATGTGGTAGTCCCTCACGAAGATCATAAATGATGCAGCCCATGAAGGTGGTGAATCCATCAGCATGCTGGCCCCAGCTAGGTCTCTCGCCGTGCAGGCCGGGACCCGCTTGGCCTCTCCCGTGGTCCTGTCCGGTGCGGTGCCTACGACCGCCCTCCGTCATCTCCAATGTATTGTTACCAGATGAATGCCTTCTGATGAATGCGCATTTGAAAACGATCTTGGTTATTTAGTGATGGATTTTCTCTCTTTCTCTCTCAGTTCCGGTGTGAGTGTTTGGGCACGAGAGGATGGGTGTGTGTGGTGAGTGTAAGCGATCTGCTTCTATTTCTTTTCTTGTTTCTTGGTGCTTGTTTCTGACTGCTTAAATTGTTTGACACCCTGTTTTTGACTTGTTGAGCTGTGTGCTGCTACTCATTGTGAGGACAGTATGATGGCTCCACGGTCACAGGGGCTGAACAATCTCACGTGGCGTCATGGGGTGAAGGTAGCTTCCGCGATGAGTGTTGAGGATTGTTGTCTGGTGATAGGTGAAGTCGTGGGGCAAGAGCATATCATGTCTGTCTTGCGAATGAAGAGTGTCATAGTTGTTTTCCTGAGTACGGTCGAGAAAGCTAATGAATTTGTGGAATCTGGCATAGTGGTGGAAAATCATTTTACACCTGTACTTCCGCTATCCTTACCATCTAGGAACATTTGTTATCAAATGTCCCACCTTTTTGTTACTGATGATACTCTTGTAAGAATAATGTCTCGCTACGGTAAAGTGGTGTCACCTATAAAGATGATACCAATTGGTTGTAAGTCCCTACTATTAAAACATGTTGTTTCTTTCAGATGCTTTCTTTTTATGATTTTAAAGGAAGATAAAGAACTGGATGTGTCTTTACATTTTAAAGTTGAGGATTGCGATTACGTCATTTATGTCACTACGGAAAAAAGGAAGTGTTTCAACTGCGGGGAAACGGGACATTTAATACGCGCATGCTCAAAGGTAAATGAAAACAGATCTAAGATTGGTAATGGTAGTGTTGGTGCATCAGCTGAGGCTGGCACATCAATCGATGCAACGTCAGTAACTAAAGTTACGACAATTAATGAGAAGAATGAAGTGTGGCATTCCGAGAATGAGAATGAGGTTGCTCAAGTGGACAATTTAAAAACTGTGGTGGAATAAAGCTCTTCTGATACTCCTCTTTCAAATCCTGATACACAGTGCCATGACAAACAAAAAGACAACGTCAAATCTAATGTTTTACTGTCTGATGTGCGCTGGAGTGATTTTGAAATGGAAACAAAGCAAAGTCATTTTAAAGTTCCTTCAAAAAGAAAAAAGGCTGACATTTTTCAATAAAGTGGACGATCTTTGTAGTGATGATGGGATGGAAAGGGCAGTGAGTCTTCTAGTCTTCTAGAATCTGTTTGTCTCAGAATGACTGCTCCATCCGTAGTTATGAAGTTGATGAAATTAAACTTTTTTAGGATCACAAAAAACAAAAGAGGGGTGAAAGTTTCTGATAATTTTCCTGACACTAAACAGTTTGTTGAAGAAACTAAACTATACACGTCAGAAGGCTTGTTCACAAACAAAGCGAGATTTCGCTTAAAGAAATTTGTGACAACAAAATTGCTGGCTGAGGACGTAAATGAATTTTATTATATTTGTGTGTATGTCCCTACTTCAGCTTTGGAAAGGATGGTGTTTTTTAAATACACTTTGTTCTGTAATACAAAATTGTTGTGTGAAAGAATACCTTTTTCTGGGTGTGGATTTTAATTGCACCATGTATAAATTGGACAGGAATAATGCAGAACCCTATTTGCACATGAGCTGTGTGAAGTTTGGAGGCAATTGAATGGGACGCAAAAACAGTACACCTGGACTCATGTTAGAGATAACGTTATCTCCTTAGCTAGGCAGGACAGATTTTATGTTTTTAAACATCAATGCATTGTTATAAGAAAGTGGTACAATGTAATGTCTTTTTAAACTCAATTAAAACCAAGAGTGCATATTGGCAATTAAACGTAAACTTGTTGAATGACAGATTTTTTAGAGATGCTTTTAAAATGTTTTGAAGTGAGTTTAAAACAACAAAAGGTTTTTTTAGTTCTGTAAAACAATGGTGGGACTTTGGTAAAGCCCAAATTAAACAGTTCTGTATACAATTTACTCAAAACGTTACTAAAGAGACTGGCTTAGTTATAAATGCCTTGGAGGCTGAAATAAAAAAAAATCAGGAAGTAGCTGAACAATCTGGCGATCAAGGTGTTTTTGATCTGTTAGTCAACAAAAAAAAACTCAGTTAACTGATTTGTTGGATTTTAAAACACAGGGAGCTCTGGTCAAATCAAGTATAAATCAAATGGATGCTCCTTCCAGGTTTTTTTTTACCTAGAAAAGAAAAATGGTCAGAGTAGGACCATCCATGCTTTATACTCTGAATCAGGGGGATTGTTGACAGAGCAAACTGAAATTTGCAGGAGAGCAACTAGTGTTTATCAAGAATTGTATAAAAATGAGCTCAGAGTAAATTATGCGGTTGAAAATGATTTTTTTAGCGGTTTACTGCAGGTCTCTGAGGGGGCTAATAAGGAAATCTCAGGTACACTGAGAGAAGCAGAGCTGTGGAAAGCCCTCCAAGACATGGAGTCAGGAAAGTTTCCAGGGATCGATGGTTTTCCAGTTGACTGGTATAAAACCTTTTGGCCTGATCTAAGGGAAGATATAATGGACGTGCTGAATGAGAGTCTGGCTAAGGGCCGACTGCCTCAATGCTGCAGTCGAGCGGTTTTAACCCTTTTGCCAAAAAAGGTGACCTGGTGGATATCAAGTGTTGGAGACCCGTATCTTTACTCTGTAGCGATTATAAGCTGCTCACCAAAGTCTTGGCAAATCGGTTGGCAGGGGTAATGAGTTCTGTCATCCATCCTGACCAGACTTACTGTGTGCCCGACAGATCAATTTTTGATAATGTTTCACTTTTTCATGATTTATTTGAAGTCTCCAAGACACTAAATATAGATTGTGGTTTAATTTCTCTGGATCAAGAGAAAGTTTTCGATCGAGTAGAACACCACTATCTTTGGACAGTTTTAAGTGTTTTTGGCTTTTCTCAGAAATTTATTGATTATGTTAAAGTTCTTTAGAGTGGCGTTGAGAGTATTTTAAAAATTAATGGTGGTTTGTGTGCCCCTTTTAAAATTTGTAGATTTATCAGACAAGTGTGTTCCCTTTTAAATGAAATAAGAACTGAATTGCATGGCATAGTGTTACCAAATTGTAAAACTAACCTCACATGGTCAGCTTATGCTGAAGATGTGATTGTTATCGCCGGAAATCAAAGTGATATTGAAGTGTAAATAAAGTTACTTTCAATTTTTAATGAATTGTCTTCTGCAAAGGTTAATTGGAGGAAAAGTGAGGCAATACTGATGGGCAATTGGAAGGGGAGAAACAGTTTTACCAGAAGGTTTAGCATGGAAGAAATCAGGTTTTAAATATTTAGGTGTTTTTTTAGGTCATGAGTTGACAGTACAAAAAATTGGGGTGTTTGAAAGCATTAAATGTAGGCTTGAGAAATGGAAATGTTTATCACCAAAAATGTCATTCAGAGGATGCATTTTAATAATCAACAATTTGGTTGCCACCTCGTTATGGCACAAATGTACTTGTGTTGATCCTCCCATTTACCTTTTACCTTTACCTTTACCTTTACCTTTTACCTTTTACCTAACTAAGATACAATCTGTTTTTGTGAATTAGTTTTTGGGACAAACTACACTGGATCTCCCAAACTGTTTTATTCTTGCTCAAAGATGAGGGTGGGCAAGTGTTGATTCATTTACAAAGTAGATAAAATTTACATTTACAAAGTAGAGACTTTTAAGTGTTTTGTTGAACATAAGTGGTGTGCTGTTGCCTACATGATTTTACACAAGCTTGGAAATCTTGGTTTAGATAAAACTCTTTTTCTTTTAGACTCTACAAGACTGGACACTTCTGTTTTACCAATCTTTTACAAGAGCAATTTTAAGGTGTGGAGTCTTTTTGTTTTTAAATGAACAATGGATACACAATCACTTCATTGGCTTCTGGAAGAACTTTTAATCCTTGGAGCACGATTTGACATATCTTCAGGAGGGTTATACCCTGGTCCTAATAAGGCACTTATAAGTAATAGTGTCATCACGCTGCGACATTTACTTGAATTGAATGATCGTGATTTTAAGAACTCTGAAGGAGTTGTCAAATGCTTGCGTTTCAGGTCCACTCGCACAATTGAACAGGCAATTCTGAGGTGGAGAACTGTCCTCAAACTGGAAGAATGGTCCTTGCTGTCCAATTTTCGGGATGGAACAAGCATTCCAAATCCAGTAGACTCTTTTCCACTTTTATATATTTTGGTTAAAATAGAAAATTTTTCTGGTGGCCTTTTGGAATCTGTATATTCAGTGTGTTAATTTTTTATCTTGTACTGGAAAAAAGTTTTGTGTGATCAACTTAAATAAGAAAATGTTGGACAAAAGGAGTGATACTCTTTGGCGTGATTTTTTAACAACTTAATGGTGAAGTAAAACCTCAGTGGAGAGTACTGTACAAAAAAAGTAGGTGATTTGCAATGGAAAGTTCTTCATGGGGCTATTGCTGTAAACTTTTTCATTTCAATTTTAAATCCTGAAATTAGTCCGCTATGTCCTTTTTGTGATGAAAGAGAAACCATTTTTCATGTCCTTGTGAAATGTGCTAGGTTGGGTTCATTGTTTAGGTTATTGCAAAACTGTTTTACTAGGTGTTGTGAGACTTTCTCTGTTGAAATGTTAATCCTCGGTTTTAAATATGTAAGAAGAGATTTTCTTGTCAATTATTGAATTTTATACTAGGACAAGCAAAAATTGCTGTGTATATGAGTAGAAGTAGAAAAATTTGAAATAATATAGAACATAATGTAGTAATTGTATTTTCAAGTATGGTACAAGCAAGAGTCTTAACTTAATTTTAATTACTATGTACAAATGGATGATTTGGATCCTTTTGAAAATATCCGGTGCTATAACAGTGCAACACAATAACTTTGTGTTATGTAGATAAGAACAATGTGGTTTTTACACTTATTTGAAATGTATGGTTTTCTTTAATACAACTTGAATTAGTTTATTTATAGTTATATTGTGTCATTTTAATGTAATAAAGTTTTTGTAAAAATCTAAATCTTTCTCTCTCTCTCTCAATTCAATTCAATAATTGCTTTATTAGCATCACAAATGTTACAAATGTATTGCCAAAGCGTTTATAAAGTTAAAAAAATAAATCTAAAATAACATATATAATAAAAAAAACAGTAAATAGTAGTAGTAGTAAAAAAAAGATATACATATAATAATTAAAAATAGAAATAATATATAATATTATTCAATATATCATATTATTCAAATCATATTATTCATTTATAACAATAAAATAGATCAGAATAAACTGTACATTTAACAACCAACATTTTAAGATAAAACAGTAATAAAAAAACTCACATTCAATAATATACATACGTGTTGTACAATAATAATGTGGTTATTGTGTCATGTGATTTAATGTATGTTAAGACATAAGAAAAAAAAACTGACTGAGATATATAACCTAATGAATAACGAATAATGCAAATATAAAATAGGGAATATAAATGTTGCAAGTTTAATAAAACAATAACAGTGCATTTTAATTAATTTAGTATGTAAAATCCATAATAACACCATTAAATACTCCATTTAATACTTAATAATGACTTTTGTTCTTAAAATAATTACAGTATAAATAAACGTAAAAATATTATATAAATAAAATAAAATTTTACATGGAATATGGAACCTGGATGCATTTTCATTTATTTATGTAAAACCCAATAACACCATTAAATGCACTAATGATTTTTTCTTTTACATTAAAATTACAAAATATGACAGTATAAATAAATATAATATATATATTTATCAGTTTTTGTTTTTTTTTGTGGCACGGTGGCTCAGTGGTTAGCACAGTTGCCTCACAGCAAGAAGGTCACTGGTTTAAGTCCCTGCTGGACCAGTTGGCATTTCTGTGCGGAGTTTGCATGTTCTCCCCGTGTTTGTGTGGGTTTTCCCTGAGTGCTCCGGTTTTCCCCTACAGCCCAAAGACATGCGCTATAGGTGAATTGGGTAAACTAAATTGTCCATAGTGTGTGTGATTGAGTGTGTGTATGGGTGTATCCCAAAACTGGGTTGTGGTCTGGAATAGTTGCCAGTGCATTCCACTGTGACGACCCCTAAAAATAAATTAAAGTAAGTAAAATAAATAAATGAATATTTCTTTTTATATACACATGGAATATGGAACTTTGGCTTTCACCTAGATGTATTTTTATTTATTTATTTATTTATTTATTCATTTAAGTGTGCATTATGTAACACCTAATAATACCATTAAATGCTCTAATGACGAATATTACAGTATAAATAAACATAAAAACAATATGTAAATAAAAAAAACTTTCATTATTTATATATATTATTTATATATTATTATTTATTTATTATTAATATATATAGATTATGAAACTTCTATTACTTACACCTAGATGTATATCTATAGTTTCCTCTTCATGAAAAAAATATCTTTACTGTCAGTCTAAAACAAATAGCTTATAAACAGTTAAAATAATGGGGAAAAGTTTCTTGTCATTAAAGAGATAGTCCATCAAAAACAAACATTTTGTGTCAATTACTCACGTTCAGGCAATACAAAACATATGTGGCTTTTCTTCAGTACAATAATAAACAAATTATTTGCAGAAATTGTGGTCCATTTACAAAATTCAAGTCAGCTGCCAATAAAACTGGGAAATTCATAAAAATCCCAGTAGCTGCATTTAATCAATCACCAAGTGCCCAGTATATACACCCTTTACAAACTCTTTTCAATGATTTGTTCTATATGATGCTAAAAGATGCGTACAATGAACAATAAATATGTTATGTTAGGTGAAATATTAAATACAAGTTTAAAAAAGTTTAATAAAATATAAATATAGATTTTTTGTTTATAAAGATGTTAGATAACCAAACTCCTATTTTAATGAATATTACTAAACCTACTAACAAAATTGTTTCATGTAAATGCACCAAAACATTTGGTCTATGGAAATGGATACTCATTTTGACTGTGTAATAAAGCATTGTATTATGTGTATTGTTATCATTGCATTAACATAAATTACATTATTTAACATTACATTACATCAAAAGGGCAATTACATTATAGGTGAAACAAGCATAAAATATAGTCTGTACAAACCACACAGACCTTACTTTTTTCTACAATACGGTAATTGTTTTGAATAAAATGTCAAGTAATATATCGCTGGTGGTGGATAATTCACAGAACACCAGTGGTGAGAATGAGGTCAAACGCAGAACGTGATCTCGCGAGATCTGGCTTGTCTGATCCTCAGGCAGAGTCCGTGAACGGAGTCAGTCAATGTGGGACGGAGTTTTGCCTGTTTGTTAGTGGAGAAGGAGGGGAGAGCGAGTCGTTGACTTGACACAGGGCTTGCTTGAAAATTACTTTCGGAAAGCAAGAAAGCCAAGAATGGCGTCGGGCGAGACACTGTACATCGAGGCCGACGGCTCGGAGATGCCGGCCGAGATCGTCGAGCTGCACGAAATCGAAGTTGAGACTATCGAGACCACAGTGGTCGGTGGAGACGACGACGAGCACCAGCCCATGATCGCCCTGCAGCCGCTGGTCACGGACGACCCAAACCACGTTAACCACCAGGAGGTGATTTTAGTGCAAACTCGTGAAGAGGTGGTGGGCTGCGATGACTCGGATCTCCATGCAGACGACAGTTTCGAGGACCAGATCCTCATTCCCGTGCCCGTTCCGGTGGCAGAGGAGGAATATATCGAGCAGACTTTAGTGACCGTGTCTGGCAAGAATCCGTCTGGTAGGATGAAGAAAGGAGGAGGCAGCGGGAAAAGAGTGGTCAAAAAGAGCTTCCTAAACTCCGCTGAAGCGAGCGGACGCAAATGGGAGCAGAAACAAGTGCAGATCAAAACACTGGAGGGGGAGTTTTCCGTCACTATGTGGGCATCGGGTAAGTTTTGACATCGAATCAAGTGCTTTGTTCTCGCGCAGGCCTCGTGTGGGCCTTCTTCCTCTCGAGCGCGTTATAAAGCTGCTCGATAACCCTGTGTCAGAAACCATTTTCGGACCGAAAAGCTACTTATTGAGAATGGTCCCGGTCTAAATGTTTTTGTTTTGATGGGAAGCCATGTTTTAAGTGTGGATGGGCGCCGCCATATTCCTCCAGACCATTATGGCGGCGGCCCCGAAACATGGCGGTTGTGTGAGCGGGGAAAGATGGCGGCGGGCGCGGAGAGAGGCGCTGTGAGTCCGCCGCGCTGCTGCTGCAGGCCGCAATGGCGCAGCTCGCTTTGAAGAAGGGGAGGGACCTGCTCAATCGAGCTGCTTTTCAGTCCCTGCAAACTCTCCGTCTTTCGGCTCTTCGTCCCCTAAAAACAAATGTTACCACGTATTTAAATATTGCAACCGAGGATTTTTGATCCATGTTGCGGTTTTGCGAGGCATGGAGCGATTAATCTCAATTTGGGTAGATGTGATTGTTGTGTGTAAGCAAAGAGAGGCGGGCTCCCTTTGCGTATTTTTTTATTTTAAACGCACTTTAGTGTTTAAAACATAGCGTGTTTTTTAATTTCAATAAGGAGGTGGTGATAAAATAAATAACGTTAGTGTTTGGGGAAATATAACCGTGTTTATTGTGAATGTTGCGCTGCACGACCGCGTAAACTCGTATAAAAGGATAGAGGATTTTATTTTACACTTTGAACTTGGATTTTTAAAGCTAGTGTCATCTCGGTTAGAGATGTTCAGTCTTTTAGATGCCGATGTCTGAGGTACATCCATTTAAAAAGCGTTTTATGTATTTATATAGTTCTTTGTAAAAAAAAAATAAATAAAAAAGGTCCAAATGTAGTTGTTTATGTTATAAATGGATCCAAAATAATTTTGCTTTAATTGTGTTTTATTATGTAGTTACAAAGTTTGTTCGTTATTATACGGTTTGTAATTATTATATTGTACAAACTATTGTATATAGACATTATGTTTACGTTTATTTTAGTCATTATAGATTTTGATAAATAGTTTCTTTGATTTTCTTTTAATCGTTATTACAATCATTATATTAAGTAACGTTATTTAAATAAATGTAAATGTTCTTTTATTTCCTTCAATTTACTTAAATGTATTTATTTTACTGTTTTATTAAAATTATATATATATCTTTTTTTTTACAATTGTATGCTTTAACTCCAAATTGGATTTATTTTTATTTTTTTTATGATTTATCTTCCGGGACCCTCAATCATTGAACACTGCCCTAGGCTTTTATTACATAGGCAAAATATTTTAAAGTGTTAACATTTGGAGCTCATCTCTACTTGGTTTTATATAATGATGGTAGTTATTTTAATTTGTTATATTATGAATTTATATATTTCTTAATCTCCACACGGAGCACAATCTCATTGCTTAAATATTAAAATAAAGAATACAAACATGCATGCGGAAGCCTTATGCAGTGCGCATGCGCTAAGAGGCGTATATGCGTCTGTTTATCTGGAACGCGCTCATAACGCAGTGCTGCGCAGGAAAGAAAACGCTTCATTTATTTACGTTATATTCAGTTGAAATGCTAAAAAGGACCATATTTCTACGCAAAGTACTTGACAAGAATTTAAAATGCACCTCTGTCGCCTCTGCCTGATTTGTTGTAAATTAATCGCTTTGCGCTGAAACAATGGATAGATCAGTCGTTTCACCCCGAAGATCGATTACTTATGTTATGACGAGCGTGTTGATCAATGCATTTAGTATTTGATTGCTGTATTTGTCAGTGTAACCTTTAAGCTCATTATGAATGCAGGGAGCGTGATTTGATTGTTCAAGTGCTTTGTTAAGCGTTTCATCTTGTTTTTGTGCAGATGATAAGAAAGATGTTGATCATGAGACAGTGGTGGAGGAGCAGATCATTGGAGAAAATTCTCCTCCAGATTATTCAGAATACATGACAGGCAAGAAACTGCCACCTGGTGGCATACCCGGCATTGACCTGTCAGACCCCAAACAGCTGGCAGAGTTTGCCAGGTGAGTGTAAAATTCAACTGTCGTGTGAATGTGCAATACTTTGATTCGTTAGCCTCTATACCTAGAAGAATAACAGAGTCAGTTTTAAAGTAACTGTAACACTGTTATAATGTAAATCAGTATGAGATTAAATCTTGAAATCCACTGGCCCATCAAATAAATGAATCTCAGATCTGTTTTGCATAGTTATTGTTATATTTATCTTTTCTTTTATTGTGTGTAGTATTTTTGGAAAAACAACCACAGATAAAATAACATCAGCAAATTTATTTACAAGTTTGTCAATAATACAACACACTTTATTTTTATTAATAGCAGCCTGTACATATATTCATCTATTGCTAATCTTTGTTCATAGCTAATACAACCTGTAAATAATGTTCACATCCACCTGTAAATATTACCCATCATTTTTTAATAATTGCACTTTATAATTTATATCTATATCTTGCACTTGCTGCAATTGCACTTTTTGTTAGACCTAAAGTGCAATCCGTTGCCTTGTACTTGTACATGTGTAATGACAATACAGTTCTAGATATAAAGAATCTTTTTTTTATTTATTTTTTTGTCAAACCAGTTTTTGAGTTTCTTCATATAATTTGAAAACAAAATTTATTGCCATTTATATATCTAAATATATATATTTTTTACACAATACAGAATGAAGCCTAGGAAAATAAAAGAAGATGATTCTCCAAGGACGATAGCTTGCCCACACAAAGTGAGTGTCTGTTCTTATTATGTGAATATACAGTGCTCAGCATATATAAGTACACCCCTCACAAATCTATCTGTTAAATTCATATTTTTAATAGGAAGCTATACAATATTATATTTGTGCACATACAATAGATTAGTCAGTACTGAAGGCAAATCTGGAGCTTATCTAACAAAATAACTTGTGATAACGGTCCAAAAACGAATACACCCAAATGTATATGTCAGAGAAAAATGTTAAATACAAATTTTAAAAAGAGGAAAAATCCAGAGAAACAAATAAAAATGGAAAAATCTAGATGAAATTTGGTAGTTTTATGTATTATTTGCTATATTTTGCTTTAATTGTTTTATCTTTCAATTTCTAAATATGTTTGATAACTAAACTATTATTTTAATAAATATATCTGTTTAATAAATCTGTTTTGTTTAAATGCACCAAAATACATTAACTATATTCACTGAGAAATGCATAAAAATATTCAGTTTTAAAATGGGGTGTCCTCGATTATGCTAAGCACTATATGATGTTAAAATATCTTTAGCTAATGTGCTGGTTTATATAGAAGTTTGCTAAACCATTTTGATAAAGTTATGATATATGATAGCAGTTATAATGAAGTTTCTTTGTGATGGAAACAAGCGACCACCTATTTAGGATATTTTTCCATTACCATCAAGAATTAGTTGTTAAATAGTGACTCTGTTAAATAAGATTGTAGTTTATCATTTAATGTTGTCTCATATAGGGTTGCACAAAAATGTTTCGGGATAACTCCGCTATGAGGAAGCACTTGCACACCCACGGGCCGCGGGTTCACGTCTGTGCTGAATGTGGGAAGGCGTTTGTGGAAAGTTCCAAGCTAAAACGGCATCAGTTGGTTCATACTGGTGAAAAACCTTTCCAGGTAAGACGTGCATACCAGCGCTTTCCACACATAGACTTTACTTGGGCGGGCCGCCCAGCTATATTAACGGCCGCCCAAGTATATTTAGTGACACATTTCTTTTACTATTATTCTTATTTTTTTTACACTTTTTGTATTTGCTCAATATAACCAAACATCCACAATCAATTTAGTGGAAAATCTGCTCTCGTTTACCAGTTTCATTCAGATCTGTCAACAATCGTGCAGACAGTTTCACATGCTCTTCAGACCCACAGAGTATTTTTGGGACTTAAAAAAAATTGGCCCGGCTCGGGTTTCTAAATCTCCTAAAACGTCCGGAATTCAACTTTTGCTTTCGCTTTCTGAAGCTCGTATGTGTTTTAGCATTACTATTTTATTAAAGACTACCTTCTGCCTGGTTTCACAGCTGAACAGCGCACGCACAGCCGCGATACCGAGAGAAAATGTAAATAATAGATTCATTAATATAAATGACTCCGAAAACTTTGCTATTAACTCGGAGAGGGCGAAATGACATCTAAACTGGCTGCAAAATAAATATGTACACCATTAGTAATGGTTAACGCATTTGTCTCATTTAAAAAAAATCGACTTATTTTAATCTTGCAGTTATGATAATTTTTAGACATATTGTCTCTTTTTATTAACTTTTCTGTCATTTATTTCTGATTTGCTGATTAATTTAATAATTTGATGATGCTAATATATTACATAGGGCATAAGCTATTTTATATACATATCTAAAATGCTTTAGCATTGAAATTTGCTTTGAACTTGAAAGAAAGAGAAGCCGATTTGACCTGTCAGTGGCTGCACATGGCTCCTGAATAGCATAAAAGCATTTCTTTTTTATTTCAGTCTTTTTTTAACAGTCTTATTTTTTTACTTTAACCCATTGAAAAGAAACCGTGTCATAATAAATACGATTATTATTAGAAATGAAATTGTTTTGTTTGTCGCATATAATGAAATATTTATGTGATGTGAGTAAATGGTGTGTTTCAATCCTGTTACCACCGCGAATATATATATATATATATATATATTTCAAACCTGTGGGAAGCACTGCATACTGTGAATTGTTTCAAATGATTGATGCTGATCTGAAATGGAGTGTAAATAATACATGTTTCGCTCTTTTCCACCACAGTGCACATTTGAGGGATGTGGGAAGCGCTTCTCATTGGACTTTAACTTGCGCACACATGTGCGGATTCACACTGGAGACAGACCGTACGTTTGCCCATTCGATGGCTGTAACAAGAAATTTGCTCAGTCCACCAACCTGAAGTCTCACATTTTGACACACGCGAAAGCTAAGAACAATCAGTGAGATCCCTCGCTGAAGAAAGCTCCAAAAGACTCTGGTCTGACAACAGCTTCCTGCTCCAAAACCCTCTTTGTATGTCGTTTCTAGAACCGTTCTTTTCTAAGAGAATCTCAGCACACATTTTGATGGGAATTGAAATGTGAACGAGGAACTGACACCAAACTTACCCCGTCAAGCATCTCGTGGTATAGACCTGAAATTAAATAACTTCCCGGTTATGAGAGTTTCTTCTTTTGAAGATGTGATTGTTTTCGTGGACCTTCATTCACTTAACAAGACGCTCATTATCCTGAGCCCAAAGAAGCTAAATTGTCCATCCGTGTGTCTGTTTCTGTCAGTTTGCAAAGACTGCTTTTTAGATGTCTTCAAAGTGTGCATATTGTACACTTTTTAGAGCGTAGAGCTGTCGTGTGTGTGTGTGTGTGTGTGTGTGTGTATGCGTGCGTGCGCGTGGGGGTGTGTATGTGTGTGAGTCGTCCCTGAGACTTAAAACCTGTGAATGCTTTTCTTCAAGGAGAATGAGATGTGGTTCAGCTTTTCTTTTTCTTTTCAATGTAAATACTGCTTTTCTTTGTGAGAGGTATCCTGCGCAGGTATCTTGTTTTGTATACCTGTCCTGTACAAATGTTTTGAAATCATGTAGATAATAGAGATGTTGATTAGATTGTGTTTAACCAATTAAACAGTTTTATCCAGCTTCAGGAAGTACTGCTACATACACATGCCTTCTTTTGTAACACGTTAACAATCTTACTCAGTTTGTGGAAAGACACTTTTTTTTTTTTTTTTCCCCTTCAAATTCTCTAATTTATTTAATGATATGGAATAAAGCTAAACTCCTCTGTGCAGTTGCTGAAAGCCTGAAGTTCATCGTGCTGTTCGGTTTGCTATATCTAATCTAGTGCTGGGTTTGTAAAGGTTGAACTCTTGTGATGTTTCTGCTTAAAGCTAAATTGTTGCTCTTTTTAGGTTCATAGTAACATTACAAATATGGGTATTTCACACGGCATCTACATCTGGTTTAGCAACATTCTTAACCTTACTTTTAAATATTTTTTGGTGTTGGTGTTTTGGTTTGGTGTTTTGGTCCTACGTTACCCAAACTGCTTCGAGCTGGGATCGAACCAACGACTTTCCTCATGGGAGTTGGTTGCTCTAAAGAGGAGGCCAAACGCCACGGCCTCTAGAGCACCTTTTGAGGTCTGAGGCACAGCATTCCACTTTTTCATTCAGCTGCAATCGCCCCCTACACGTTGTGTAACCCTCCCAGTGCTGTACTACCCAAACCGCTCAGAGCTGGGATCGAACCAACAACTTTCCACATGGGAGTCGGTTGCTCAACCAAGAAGGCTCTGTTAGACCTCTATCAGCTGTCGCTAGAGCACCTTTAGAGGTCAGAGTGAGGTTTACCTGCACAGCACTTCACTAGCTGGCCTCTGCTACACTCACCTATACCTGCCAACATTGGCGTAGTGGGGATGTCTAGGTGTTTGTACTATGCACCGGGCTTTGAGCAGCTACTGGATATTATACCAAAGTCGGCGATCCTGAGGTGTTATAGATTGTACCAAAAAGCTGAAGACCAGAGTGTTGTCAGGTATGCACTCGCCACCATCTGGATCATGGCACCAGTGTAACACTACCCAAACTGCTCAAGAGCTGGGATTGAACCAGCGACTTTCCACATCTAACAAGCAGCCTAAAGACCATGGCCTCTAGTGTGTCACTAAAGTACCTTTTTGAGGTCATGAGTGAGGTTTACCTACACATCACTAGCTGGCCTCTGCTACCCTCACTTCTATCTGGGTCCCGGCACCAACGTAACCCCACTGGTCCAACACTACTCAAACCGGTATCGAACCAGTGATTTTCCGCGTGGGAGTCTGTTGCTCTAACAAGGAGGCTAAAGACCATGGCCTCTAGTGTTTACCTGCACAGCACTTTACTAGCTGGCCTGTTACAGTTGCATAATCTTAAAATGGATTGTCAGCTATATTAGGATCTATATTATCTCCTATACTACTAGCCTGTAGTTGACTAAACTGTTTGTTTTTTAACAAAACTTACACATTTTAGATTTATTTTATACATTTATGAGGCCATGTAATTGACCGTCTAATTTACACAGAAATCTCACATTTAAATAATTATGTATTCAGTGTTATTTACTGCTGTATGGTGGTAAATAAAGATGTTTTTTCACTTTCAAATCCGTTATGGTTCAGTTAATTATTTAACATAAAATATGAGTTAAAATCTACTCAAAACACGAACCACGCAAAGGTTACATTTATTTCAAAATAAAAACTTTAATTTGCATTTATTCTTTCTCCAGCAAACACAAAGCAATCATTTTCAGACTATTCATGTACCTTTCAGAGGGAATTGTGGAGGCAATACATCTTTCAGAACACGTCTGGCCAGTTGCTCCAACAACATTTCAGTGCACTAGATGACTAGTAGAAAAACACTCAATCTCTCCACAAACCTCAAAACAACAAACAAACCCATTTCAATTGAATTCCCTGAGGATATCATCACAAAGTCTGTGAAATCTATTTAAGTCAAAAATAGGCCATTGGTTTATGCAGCTCAAGTATGTTCAATAATTAGGCTGGTTTTATAATGTAACATGCTACAACTAAACCTTAAAACATTCAAAAGTTTTGACAGAAGTATTACTTTGAATTGCATTTTGGAAGAAACTTTGAAGTTAAATTTGCTATTACAGAATATTGCACTTCAGATCATTGGTCTGTAAAGTAGATGAAATCCATTGATATTTACCTGAATGTAAGTTTTTGTTTTTTTTGTTTAAAACTAAGAGTTTAATATTTGATCATGGTTTCTGGTACAAATCAGCCTCACCTGAAAGAACTGAAGTTACAACGATAATTGAACGACAGCTGTAAATTGATATGATATGATTCTACAATGTATTATTTAGATGCTTAGGTAAAACAATATCAGTGTGTTTCTTAGCGACGGCTCAATCCATAAGAGAGGCGAGGAAAACTGGATAATTAGGTGTTCCCCATCCCGTAACTGGATCCCAGGAAGGAGAGGCACAGAAACCCTTCCCCTCAACTTTATCATCCAGACAACTGAGATGACATCCCACCGTTACCTAAGAGCAAGAGGAGAAAACACTGTTAAATCAACACTTAGCTGAGAAGATACGGTTACTGAAGCAGCGGAACTAAATGTTTAAACAGTCACGCTTAAGCTTCTAGTTAGTCAAGCTCAATTTCACACATTGCTGCAGTCAGACATGTCTGTGCGGTGCATTTCTTAGCTTTGCCACAAGGGGCTCTACTAGATCAAGAAACTCTAAACAGTCCACTACACTGTAAAAAAAGGCTGGCTTCCACACAATCGATTTGTGTTGAGACAACATGATGGAATTAATTAACTTATTTGTTTTTACAAATTCAAGTAGACTGAACATAAAACAATTAAGTCCTAAAAAAACCTCTCAAGAATAGTGTTACATAAATAGCTTAAACAAACAGCAAACTTAATTTGAGTGTAGAACAAAGATATACTTTAAAGTGGACCCCATATCAAATTCTGAGGACCACTTATGTCTGTGTGTTAGTTTTCAGCCCCAAGCAAATCACACATTTTTTGGGTCCAAGCAAAATCCTTTCTACACATGTGTGTGTGTGTGTGTGTCTCTCTCTCTCTTTAAAAGCAAATGAGCTGTATCTTCTAAAAGAGGACAGTGCCTTTACAGCTTGTGCCGCTACATGATCATCAAACTAAAAGACGCTTGTATCTCTACAGATACTGACTGGGACACACCAAACTGACAAAGAACTTTCAGAAACGACAACGCATTGTGTTGTTGCCTTGAGTGGGCTGTGTCTGGTCCTGTCTAGACCAAAAAAGACACATGTGAACACACCAAACAGATGTTCTGGGTCTGCATGAGAGAATGTATCTTTCCATATCCGCAGATGTATGAACAGGCAGTATCTGTACTGTCATCCCACAAAGGGAAACCAAAGCTAGTACTGCACAGATACAAACTGTTCACAAAGCAGCTTTTAGTACCATTTTCACCGTATTTCATGCTCACCACAGAGGAACTCGCTTGTGCAAATATTTATGCTAATCCATGTTATTTGCGAAGATGTGTATGTATGTATATATATATATATATATATATATATATATATATA
>CAIGQZ010034880.1:9117753-9129625 GCA_903798205.1 Danio tinwini
GTGTGTGTGTGATATATATATACGATATATATATACATTATATACATACATACACACATACATATATACACGTGTGTGTACACACACACATACATGCATACATACATACATACATACATACATACATGCATACACACACATACATATACACACACATTATATATACACGTAGATAGATGATAGATAGATAGAAGAAATGCAACTAATTGACAGCCAGTTGTTTGCTGAAACTGTTAATAAATCCTGCCTTATTGACACTAAACAATAGATAAATACTTTCTAATGACTAAAAAGAACTTTGAGAGATTAAACGGGCAAATAGAAATCATCTGCAAACACTTACATCATAAAGACCTTTGCCTTGCAGTTTGTAAAGGCGAGGGTTGATGAATCCTAAGGAGGGAAGGCCCTTCAGGAAGCGCTGGTCATTTATGAGAGACAGAATTCCACCCACTACTGGAGTTGATGCCTTCGGGGGAAAAAAGGAAATCCTTTTTTTAAAATATCACACTAATTTGTACTATATTGTACCTGAATTTTATATTTTATATTGTACATTGATTCAGCATTTTATTCTGTACACACTCATGTAGCACTAGCGATGGGTATGTTTTTTTGTTGTTATTTTGGAAAAAGCCTTATTCAGGTTAAAAAAATGTGTGCTGCGACAAGAACGTACAGGACTTTGGTATGTCTTAAAGTTGTTTAGAGATGGTGTGACAACGCGTACCTATGTGTGCCTTTGATGTACCCCTTGATGCTTCTTACATCCTTGTCGCAGCACCAGTGGCACCGAAATTCACATGATGATGCGGTCCAGTGCATACCGGTTACATGGGTACCGGTTTCAGTATGTTTTTTCCCCAAACCCTACTCAGATAATTGCTATACACACACAACTTAAAGGCAGAGGAATGCACGGTCTTTGACAGCTCATCTTCTAGCATTTTCAATAAACACAGTTACATGAACACCAATAGTCCGATTTTAATATTATTGACAATACTTAGATTAAGAGTCTACCATGTTAACAGCAATATTTTGCTTACTTTAAAAGACCCACAGACACCTGCGTTCCATTAGGCGTGCTGTATCAAATTACATTAAAACAACACACTTCCACCAGTCCTTAAAAGGTGCAGTATATAAGTTTGAAACCCAGTGGTTAAACTAAGTATTGCACCCCTGGATCAAAACAAACGCAAGCGCAGGTTGCCAGATTGAGGACAGGAGCGAGTAAATTTTAAATCGTGTTCTCAATAAGCAACGGCACCTGATAGAAGGAATAGTCTCCATATTAAAATGAGTTTTTGTCCTAATCAACTCTTCGAATTGATATATTACAAATGGCTTCGATTTCTCACAGATGAACAACAAAAAAACTGAATAAAGCACATGAGGTGTACCTAAGGTGATCATTGTCAGTGTTAAATGCTAACAATGTGAGTTTGAATGCCATTTTACATCACATTTATTGCCATTTACTGAAAGCAGCAGCAGATAGTTCACCTCAGATCTTGAAAATACAATAAACTGTTTGAAATTGAACTTTAGAACTAAACATGAGTGATTCAGCATCTACATTTAATGATGTTAAAGAGGGTTAACATGCATTAAATAGATTATAACCCTTACCATTTCGTGATTGAGTGCATATTCTGTGCATTTGAATAGCTGTATTTAAATTTCTGTCGAGTTGCGTCTGGTGCAAACAGCCAAATTGCTCATCACTGCGTATCTTATCATGAAGCGTGTTGTTAGGACACGGGGTTACAATGTAACCTGCTCACCTAATGTTTTTGTATTTGCTAATTGATAACCACCTCATGTGGAAAGGAATCTGTATCTCATTTCGGAGTCTGCTACTGTCCACCCGAGGTCGCATTTTGTTCACAGAGGCATGCTTTAAGAGCCTTTCTGACTAAATGAATGAAATATGAAATATGCAGGTTGCTTTTTTCCACAAAAGCAACCTGAAATAAAAGAGTGCTGAAATATAATTGGCTAAACTGGCAGTGGGCGGGTTAAAAGAACCAAAACAAAGACAGCGTTCCAGCACGGAAAACATTTTCAAAGCAGATCTGACTTAAGCATTGTATTTTGGCATGTTTCTTAAATATCTGCAAACATATTACAGTGTTTTTATGCTTCAGAAGAGTCAAAAACTTACATACAGCACCTTTAATACTCACATCAAATACCTCAGTTTGTCACGAGGCATGAACAATATGTTGCTGATGTAAGTAAAAAAAATGCCAAACTGCAGTATAAAAAAAGTCATATTATAAAAAAGTATATAAAAAAAAAAAACACCCAAAATTACATGAAACTCTGGAGGAAACATGGATAGCGTGGTGACGCAATGGTGTTAATCTATGTGCTATAACATGTAAATTCAGAACATAAAAGGAACATTCAAAAAGTAACTCATGTAACCACCTTAATCGTCTTATTCAGAGTATGGCAAATAATTCATTCAAATATGAATTTTAAACTTTAATTATATCATTCAACTAAAATTTATTATTTTTTTTTTTAAATAAAGGATTTTTCGGAGTCGTCCACCATAATTTTGTGGCTCAAAAGTATCAGTTCAGGTACCGTTTTGGCACTAATACCGTTTTAAAAGCATCAATTTAGCACCCATATCGAAATAACCCCAAAGGATACCCAGCCCTACACCTGAGTCTTCAAAATATTAAGCAGCATCATGTGACACTGTTGGAAACTGTGATAAATGTGGCTGTTTTTTTTAATGAATAGAAAAAAACTAAACTAATTATTCAATACATTTGAAAAATTATAATTGTCTTTACTGTGACTTTACAGTAGATCAAATTACTGCTAGCTTGTTGAAGAAAAAATACTGTTGACTTAAATATATCTCTAAATTTCAAGTCAAAGTCTTTTGTTTCAAAATAGTTTAGCAGCTTACAAGGTTTTGGCATAATAGAGTAACATAAATATAAAACAAGAAGAAGAGAGGTGCTCCAGAATAATATATACACAATAATTAATCAAAAGACAGTATAGTGTAAACTAAACCACTTACTCATAAAACACTTGCATTTATGTTAATAAAGCATGAAGAGTGAAGCTGCAATATATTAGTCTTGTTTTCAAAATAAATCATTTTTTACAATTTTGCATGGCATTTACAGTAATTAATTTTTGTCTTAAATCACAAATATGACAACTTATGACTTAAAACAATCTTGTAAGTGCACTTGCAAAACTTTTCTCTTGATATTATCTACTAACCGAAGTTCCAGAAACCCATGGTATAGGCACACGGTTGGAGACGACCCAGTAGTTGTCAGAAAGTGCAGCTAGGTCTGGATAAGCTCTTCCAGTGGTGTTGAAATACGTCTGAGGAGGAAGAGACTGAACACTCTTCAGATACGCTCTAACAGCATCAACCTACAGAAAACAAACAAACAAACACACACACACACACACATACGACAGAGTCTTTACATCAAGCCTATAGTAAAACCCCCCTCACTGAAATTATAATTCATTGCATGTGGCTAGAAAAGCCACAATGCCACATTTAAAATGGCATAATACTTTAATACTCATACATTTGCTACATTGTGCAAATCATTTGTATACAAGCATCATCAAAATGAGCCTTAAAAGTCACGTTTCAAACAAAACGTGTGAAATCAGAGTCACCATGGACAGTAAGTGCATGTCAGTGTCAGCTAGCACAACAGCTAATAAATCATGTACATTAAGACTATATTTGATTGTATGATGCAGTGCTGTGTTGAGATATACATACAAACATGCATCATCTTTATTCATGGGATATATAATAAGAACTATTATAGCCGGTACATCTGGAAACATCAGATGTTAAATCGCTGATCATAAAAAGTGCTTCCTCAATACAGAAAAAATATGTCTCGCATATTAAAGAAACAAATAAAAAGCTTCATTTAGCATTAACAAATTAAAAGCATAAACCTTAGCATGGTCAAACTGAGCACAATCCATCTCCACGAGTTTCAAATGACTATTTTCCCCCCAGTTACCTCACCACAACTCACTCTTAAAATTGTGGTAATTAACACCATAGTGACCACAGCAATATTCTGGCATCTTGAGCATTTAGTATGCATTATTTTTGACTTGAGCACTTGTTTTGTTTGGCAGAAGCACTGCTTTTTAAAGCACTCTCCTGGTATGTTGCCATGTCCACCAATTAAAAGCATTTTTGGTCTCATTGTTTGAGTTTAGATAAAATAAATTATTGTCATAGTCTTTTGTTGTTTCAAAACAGTTTAGCAGCTTACAAGGTTTTGGCATAATAGAGTAACATAAATATAAAACAAGAAGAAGAGAGGTGCTCCAGAATAATATATACAATAATTAATCAAAAGGCAGTATAGTGTAAACTAAACCACTTACTCATAAAACACTTGCATTTATGTTAATAAAGCATGAAGAGTGAAGCTGCAATATATTCGTCTTGTTTTCAATATAAATCATTTGGAATTATTTTTGATTTATTGTGGGGTTTTCTTTAGCCAATATCTGGCAACACAAAGCTCATCCCTTTCTGTGATTTTCTGGCACATATGAAAGATGCACATTAAAAAACATCTTAAAGGAACAGTTCATCCAAAGATTAACATTTACTCACTGTTCACTCACACTCTAGTGGTTCCAAATTAATGAGTGTCTTTATTCTGTTGAATACAAATGAAAATACTTTGCAAAAAGCTAAAAAGCTGTAACAACTTACATCAATAGTAAACAGCAGTAGAAAAACAAATACCGTGGAAGTCAATGGTTACGCTTTTCTTCAAAATAGGGTGAGTAGATGAAGTTCATTCTTGGGTGAACTATCCCTATAAAGTATGTACTATGTTTGACTAAAAGAACAGTTTGAGCGATATATTTTGTCACTCCTGTGAAAGCCCAATGAATACACTGCAGATTTTATTGCAGCAAGACAAGCATAGCAAAGAAAACAGGCAGATCGTGCTTTACCTGATAATCCGGCATTGGAAACACATTACTGAAGCCGCCTCCGCTGATGTAATCTGTGACCTCATAGCTGAGTTTGAAGGGGTTTTGAAAAGAAGTCCCACCCACAGTGGTCACATACGGACTAGTGATGGAAAAGATTCAATTGTTAATTAGTTCATCAGTATCATACAGATTATTTAGAAAGCAATATCCACCTGGAAGCAGGAAAACTTGGCCTAAAGGTATTTCTTTCTTTGGTCAGGTGTCTGCAGCCTGCTCCACTGTCACCTGCATTAATAAACACACACATCCAGTGTATGAGAACTAACATTTGTGAGCATTTTTTTCTTTTTAGATTAAATTAAAAACAAACTAAGCAGCACCTTAAAGATGACTTTTGTTATCTTACCGGAAGCGAAGAGCATAGATATCCCTCTGAGACCAGCCTTCATGAACTCAATGTTAATGCGGTTCATGTAAGCTTCAGACAGGCTGTCTTCATCGTCTCCGTAGCTGATGGTGTGAACCCACGGCACTGCAGACATGTTACTGAGCAGCAGCATCCACTGGAGAAATGGCTCCTGAGACTCATGACGACCTGCAACACAGAGAACAGGGAACTCAGGGATTTTTACAATGCATGAAGTAGAAGTATTTGTTTAGAAACAGACCAGAGCAATGCACTGAATTTGTAATAACCAGCAGACATGATCCTTACATTAACCTGCAACATTAAAATAATAATAATAATAAAAATGTACTAAAACTGAATACAAAACAAATTTCCAATACAAATTATAAAAATATCATTAGAACTACATAAAAAATACAATAATTACTTTAATTATAAAACGAGAAACTAGAAATGAAAAGAGCTGACCAAAATTTTTACAATTACCAAAACAAAGATTTAGATGAATTAATGATATTTTGAGAATCTGTTCAACACAGACATTAAACAGATACAAGTGTTACAAAAACACTTTGCAAACACACAAAAAAGTATGCATGTATATACGTTTAACAAAAAATAACTTTTACAGGTTAATAAACCTTACTAGAACTAATTAAAATATAAATAAAACTATATAAAATAGTAAAAAATATATATAAATATTTTAAAAACAATCTAAAAAAACAAACAAACAGTAACTACAAAAGTATGAATAAAACAACAACAACAAATAAAGTAAAATAAACTATTTATTAAAAACACGTCAACATTCAAATAAATACCACTGTGGATGTCAAACCTGGATTAGTGAAGACCCATGTAGAGATGTTTGCTCCACTGCTCATGATATACTCCACATCCAGACTGGCCTCAATGCCAGCTTTCCCTCCTCCCTGAGTGCCCACGACCCGCTCCACAGCAGACATGTGTATGAATCCACCAGCAAACAGACTCATGAACTCAGCCAGGTCAGCAGGGTGGTAGTACTGCTCCAAAAACTAACCAGTGTACAAGGTCAAGTTAGAGGACATATTTGACAACCAAAAAGAAAATTACACTGAAAACGAATAGAGTATTACAAATTCTTCACTATATTTACTCAGTTGATTGATTACACCAAGTATTGAAAACTAAAAGATTGCTTAAATATGGAAATAAGGCATTATTCAATTAAACATACAAATTTGCATACAATTCTTTTTTTTAAGGATTTTTGGAAATCTCATTTTATCACTACATAATTTGGGGAAAAAAGCTAAGAGAGAATTATTTATCACAATTTCAGTCAAATAAAATGTTATTATATATTGCTTGATTATATATGAACAATTACCTTCTATAAAAAACATTTATGACAAACACTAATAAAGTACGACAAAAGAAAGATATTGAGAGGTGCGTGAAAAAAAAGTGAGTGTAAATGAGTGAAGTCTGCACAGTAAATATAGGAGTTGTACCTGAGCCACCGCCTGGCTGTTGTTGGTGGCAGTGCCCACATCTTTTGCTGTAAGGTTGTAGCGATTCCTAATGACTGCAGGAGTGACACCCAGATGATAGCCTAATATGGCCTGACGCGCTCCTTCCCAGCCTTTGCTCACAACCTTGCTTTTTTGTGGAAAACGGTGAACTCCTCCAACTAAACAATAAAATATATAGACACATCATAAAAGGAGCCACTTAAAAAAAAAAGATTTTCCATAAGGAACAGCTTATAACAGATATTTGGAATTAGAAAAAATTAGGAAAATTGTTATATTAAAAAAAGGACAGCAAATAAAAATGTCAGTGATACTGATAATGCAAATGATCAATGTTTAAATAATTACTTGTCTATATAGTTTATGATATTTGGAGTTTTATTATTTTCATTTATAGTCATTTTGTTGTTTTTGTAAAATATTTGTTAAATTTTGTTAAAATTAAAATTTTTTATGTTTTGTAATTTTTAATAAATGGCATTGAGCTGATTAAGTTGCATTGATTAAGTCAGATGATATGTTTTTCAAACATTTAGTGCAGTAAAAAATAAAGATATCTCAAACTTTTATGGAGAAGCTTTGGCCACTTGCAGTGCACATCATGCTTTCAGATGCAAAAATGCTAAATCAAGCCAAAAAAAAAAAAAAGCACAGTGAGACTGCTGAATGTGATTTGTTTGGTTCTGTCAAACCTACACCTACTCTGAAGCTCAGAGTTTGTTCAGCATGTTTTATGCAGAACTGCAGAGAGCACCTAATGATGTCAGCTGCTCACCAAAGTCTAGATGCTGATGCACATCTTCATGAACTGAATACGGAGATGTCGACCTCAACAGAGTTTGTGTATTTTTACTGAAGCGGTGAAATTTACTGCCAGGGAGCAAAGCTTCAGCCACCCTAAAAAAGACAGACAGAAATGAGAAACCAAAGAAGTAATTATACAGAAGAAAGAGAAAAACAATTCTAATATCACTGCTACATTTATAGAAACTATGCCAAACACTTCTGACCTGTCAATTTTAGGCTTTTCATTAAGTGTTTTCAGTCAGTCTGTAAAGCAACATCCAAAATTTGTGTCTGTAAATTTCAATTACAGCACATTTTCTAAAGGTTTATTTTTCTTTTTTTATCCTGCACCTCACCATAAAAACCTCCACTTCGATAGCTCTTACATACACCAAACTTTACAATATTATTCATATCTATACATGTGTATTCTAAAGTTATTTACCGATCATAAATGTTTACATACATTTATTAATATTTCTATCAGTTATTTTTCTGAACTATAATAAATAAAACCACTTTATTATTTTCAAATACCATGTGTTAAACCCCACTCCAATATGTCAAAAAAAACAAGAAGTTATAAACCTGACAATATCCAATGGTTGTTAGAAAGGTATGCGAATTAGAGCACATTTAATTAAACTCATTATTTCATTTGCATATCTAAACATAACCTTCTAGAAAACACAAACCCAATTATAACCATAATACAATGATCAACTTGGAAAGTCGGCTAAAAACTATTATTTTTAAACTTTAGAATTCACTAAAATTGTTCTTACTGCACAGTCATGACACACTGAAGGAAGTCCCGTGTTATAATTGTGTGACAGTTCATGACCCCATGACTCCGAAGCCAATTCTCCACCACTTTTTCAGTCAGAGGCGAAGGCCTCGAAAGAGCAGAGACTTCTTCCAAACTCAGGTACTTCCCTAAAAAATAGAAGAAATGACAACTGATGACTCAATTGATCGATTGATGACTCGATTGATTCTTGACTCAATAGTTTTAATTGCAGGAAACGAGAGCCTCAATACCATATTGATGTGAATCTGGATCTGATACTAGTTTGAGTAACTCTTCCATCTTGCTAACATTCTGCTGCTTCAGCGCAAACGTTAGTTCCACTTCCTCCAATGGCCCAACCCGTCCAAGAAGTGTCCAGTCCCCAGGTACACTAAAACAATAGGGAACATGATTAAGTTCTGTTTCGAAAGTAGAGAACGTGAAAATTGCACATAAAAAGACCAATGTATTTTATAGTTTGGACTAGGCATGTTATTATATACATTAGCAAAATAGAAGTACTTTAACATAAAAATAACATTTTAGTAAAAATAGAAAATATTAGTGAATTACTTTATTGTACTTAAAGGTACAATCTTTCACCCAAAATATTTTAATTCTCTCATCATTTACTAATCCCCCCTTGTTCCAAACTTGCTTGTGTTTCTTTCTTCTACAAAACAAGATATACTGAAAAACATTGGGGGGGGGGGGGGGGGCTTCTATAGTATTTTTTTGATATGGATGTCAATGACGAATATTTTGTGTTCAACAAATAAAAAATGAATAAATTGGAGACTTTGCATGCTTTGCTTTTTTTTTACATACGTTAGTTAATGTTAGTCTTAAAAAACAGCAACTGAACTGACTTTTGATTTTTATGAGTAATTAAACATGACCTATAATAAATAAATGCATTACAATGCATTCATCATCAGTTTTATGTTGAAATCAAAATTTACAACGTTTATTTTCCTAGCTCACATTGTTAATCTTAAGGTGAATAATTATCCAAGTAATTCACCGGAAAAAAAGAAAGAATTCTAAGTCTGTCAATCTAAGTCAGACTATTTGCTTCCACGTTTAGAGTGGCGGTCCTTTAATTGACATCAACTTAAGGGTTTCCATATCAAGTGTATATTAACTTAAACACGCCCCTCTTACCGTTAGTTTGCTATAAGAGAATGATGTGCAAAAGAATGGCCCCTACTCAATATTCCGTTTCAGTTGGAAGTACATCAACATACTGAAATAAAAGTCTCAGCAATATCTGGTTTGCCTCGACTTAAACACTGGGGTTTTCAAACTGTGGGGCGCCAGCACCTATTAAGGGGGGCATGAGAATTTAAGGTGTGCACTCAAGTAAAATTATGAGGACGGTTTTTATGGGTTCACTAGAGGGAATATGATTACCGTTAGGGGGTGGGGTGGGGGGTGCGTGAAATTGCACAAACTTGGGGCAGTGTGTGTCCTGAAAGTTCAAAAACCCCTGCTTTAACAAATACAATTGTATTGTAAGGTGCTAAAGAAAATGTCTATAAAGAATCAAAACATTTTAAAATCAATATCTTGGACATGTTCAAAATCTAAAAATGGTTAGGTCTCTTAAAAATAAAAATTCTGTTATTAATTACTCCAAGTAGTTTGCTCAATCCCATTTGCTCATTTCATCATAAACAAATTAACCTCTATTTTAGACCTCTCTCTCATCATCCATAGACAGCAATGGTCCAGACATGTTCAGACAAGGAGTCAAAAACATTGTCAAAACATTTCATGTGACTTTAGCTGTTGAAATGTAATCATATAAAAGATCCAAAAACACATTTTCACGACAAACACTGCAAATATGACTATAGGTTTGCCTACATATTTTCTCCCTCATTATGCCATAAATTTACTAAGGGCAGCATGACTTATTATTATTAGAGTCAGCAGCACAACATGCAAGTGTTGTTTTAGTAAAGTGCAAATATTGTCCATTATAATCACGAGAACCCTAATCTGACATATGATTACAGTTGAACCACTGCAGTCACTGGGAATGCTAGTCTTTGGGTCCTTTTCTGAACTTTACATTTCTCGGGACTGTTGCTGGCTATGGAGGACCAAGGAGCTCTTGCTTTTAATCTAAAATATCTTATTTTGGGTAGACTTACACTTGAAGTATAATACGTTTTCAAGCTTTTTTTGAGTTTTTGTAAAGTGTGAATACAATTAACTGAAAATTCTTAAAAGGTGCTGTACATTTTAAATAATACATTATTCACTGGATTTTAAAGCATCAAGAATAAACATATCATGCATGTTATCAATATCACAATGTATGTCTTGAATATCGGCACATGTCTAGTTTGGACTTACACAACATCTTGGTCAACCTCAAGCAGCTCTCCATTGGCGAGCCAAACGAAGCTCAGCACAAAAACAGCAAACCTATAAAAAAAATACAACACTGTCACTTTAAAAGTCCACTTAAATAAATTTAAAATAAATTATCTAAAGGTCAACGGAAGAGGACATCCAAAAAGTTACTCAACTGACTTTTGTCTTTTTTCTCATCTCAAACAGTCAATCTAAACTATTAACTTGCTAGAACGCAAACTAGCAGCTCACATGTGAACTCGTTTCTGGTCGAACTCTCTCTCTCTTGTCTGACTATCTGACCTCGCGATGTGAACCGCAGTCTCAAACACTCTCTGCAAATATTAAACTAAGACTGCCAAAAGATAACACTAAGCAAATAAAAAAGTAACTCACCGCATTGTTTTCGTGTACGCGCACCTTGACAAACACAACACCAGTGCCTGTGTCCGAATCGGTCCAAATGTGCTGATCATGTGAGCGTCACGTGATCATCAGCTGATCTTTTGTTTTGATTGAGGAAGTGCATGTGCGGAAAATATCCAAACGAAAACGTAAAAAAACAGATATGACATGATATATGTCATGTCCGATGTTATAAATATTTTATTGTCAAATTTTGGTTATTTTTTATACAAACTTAGACTTAGGTCTTCTGGCCAAACCACGGTAAACACAGTTTCTGCCAAAATCGTTACCATGTGTTCTTTGTGTCTATTATTCTAAACAATTCAAATATAAACATGCAGAATGGTTACTTGTTATCTAAAATAACTTTTAAAAATAGCAGACTAAATTATTAATTTCATTTTATGACGTTTGGGCAAGTTTACTTGAAAATGCCCATAGATCAATTGTGTGGTCAATGACTGTTAATAGATAAGATAAGCTTCTGACACTGTAAAACAACAAAAAAATGACATCATTAAGATCAACTTTATATAGAGTTGTTGAAAGTTAAAAAAAAATTTCTTTGTTTAGGAGGGCTAATTATTAATGTTCCTAAAGAACCTAATTAAT